>JAQMWT010000232.1:0-86013 GCA_029834535.1 Chrysophaeum taylorii
GTTTATGAGTGGCCCGCGACCGACCTACCGTCAAACAGACAGACACGAGGCCGAACGAACGAACGAACCAATTTAGAGGAGCGATGTCGATTTTTCTGGGGGCTTCAACATTAACATTGTTATACGTCGTTGGAGCTGCGGGAGTCTTGTAGATGGGCGTTTGCTGAACATGAGTGAGCGTCTTCGCTGAATTCCTCTTCATGAGCCCAATTCTGATTTCATACGTATCATCCTAGTTGGCCGCAGCAAATCGCAAGCAATTGGCTCTGAACAGGGCAAATGTGCTGCGTCCACCCTTCTGGGTCCGACGCTCAACTACCATTCATCGGTCGGACCAACCGTGATAACCTCAAAATGCATGCACTTACCGGGATCTCGTTGGAAGGCTGCCCAAAGAATGAGCGAGTGGACAATCGGAGCTCAGTGTCTTTGCGGCTGTCGCGGTAAGAGATCACTCGAAGGCTGAAGGAACGCGACCAGCGCTGTGGAAACGGCGCGCCATAACCACATGGTGAAGGCCATCGGAAGAGACCAACTGTCATGTCTACATGCGTCGCAGGTGGAGATGCGCTAGGTACCTAGGGCGTATTCAAACGCACGTCGGGAGCTCACGTATACGAACTAAACGGCCAAAGCAGGTGCTTCTTCCTGGCAGGCTTTTATTAGCTTCCTGCTGATGTACCACGATGGTGCTTGTATTCAGCTTGTTCGAATTCGCCGGTGTGTCTGTCATATGGCTAATGGTTGCGTCGCCATCATTCAGATGCCACATTCCGAGCCCACACAACGGAGTTTGGAAGAAACGGAAGGGCTTTCGCCCGGGCTTTCACGCCGAACAAACGGCTCCTGACAGATTCCCGTGTTCTGGCTTAGCTCCTCTTAAATCCACGTCAGGAGAATATAAGTCTGCATGGTTTCCCGAGGCGCCACATCCGGGCCCATTTATAACGGCAGCACGAAGCCGCGGACGTCGTCGTCGGAAAGCGCCCACGGAGTCGCCGACACGTATTCGCGGTTGCGGATCATGTCGAGGATACGATTCCCCGTCTGGGAGGCAACAAGAACCTCGTCATGGTGTATCGACGCAGCGAATAAGCAGGCATCATCGCCCAAATGCTTGAAATATGATGTCTACTAGCCGCCGTAGATCTTCAAGACGCGTTGATGCTCGGTCTTGATGGGATGTGATTGGCCCTGGCACACTTACGGATGGTAAGAAACGAGATTACACCCCCAGGGAACTACCGTCGGTTCGACCAAGAAGGTGTGATGTGGCGCGGCAAGGCAATGTGCACAAGATTTGAGGAACAACAGGCAACCTGTGGTTTCGACGACTCATTGGGCCAAGCAGTGCTCGGACTGTGGGCTCGCGCCGCCGCTCGACCACAAGAGCCAGGGCGGCTTTAAAGCGGTAATTGGTGGGCTCAATCCGACAAGCACAGCACATTCTCCATGCGAAGTGCCTCAACGGTTCTTTGAGGTATGGCCCGAGCCCCAGAAACCAACAGGATCAGCGCACGCAGTTCCAAGACTTTGAGACTTCGTAGAGCAGCATCGCTTGTGGCGTGGGTGGGCCACCTCTTGTGTCGGCGGCCCGCTGGTGACCACTGGATTACGATTGCCTGACGGTCTCCCGGCGACTAGAGGGCCGCGCAGCTGACCGGACATACGGGCCGCGATAACAGCACCTCGAAATAAATGACCTTTCGACAAGGTGCACGCGAGCTGATGGTCTATCGATACCACCGGCGCGGACGAACACCTTGAAACGCGCAAGTCGGGCTACCTATTCGTCGGTGGGTCCAGCAGCGCGCTTGTCATCAGCAAGCCCCTCTCGTGATAGTCATGGATCATCGGTTCGCCTATGCATCGAACGCATCTCCATCGCCGCTCGCTAATAAGACGTCTGCCTCCCGAGCTCGCCGTAATCGACAAAAACTGCGAGGAATTCAAGTTCAGTTCGCACGCTATTTATTATGTCGAACGGCGTGCGAGCGTCAACAAGACCGCCGAGTTCTTCATCGACCGGATGAAGCCGCTGGACGGAGATCACACAGCGCGAGTCGGTCCCCCGACATCGTCGTTCTCTCGGACAACCACGCCAGCCGCAATGTCGTCAAACGGTGCCGCGGCATCCGCAAAAAAGTTCCACAAGGCAAGGCACGTCTACAAGAAGATGGGTGTCTGCCGTGCGTCCCCCTCCCGGATGAATCCACGGCAGGTGTTGGAGCACCCCAACCAACCGCGTTAAAGTCCTTCTCAAGGTCAGCATGATCGAGCAGACGTGCAGCGTCGATCGGTCCGCGTTCATCATGCACGCCGGTCGGCAAGGAGGAGGTGGTCGACCGGATCATCACGTCGCCGGCAGATTGTGCCACCACCGGTCGGTACTTCTTTTGAGTCCAGAGCAGGCTTAATGCACATTATAAAGCGACGGATTGTTCGGTTTGATCGACAGCCAAATTGATGGTGTGCGATGCGATCGTATAGTAGGCGGCGTGTCCGAAGCACGAGATGCCTCGGGCCCGCCCTCTCTCTCCCACCACGGCGGCGACCACCCAGCACCACCAAATTAAGCGCGCCAACGTCTTGACGATCGATCTTGCGACGATCGATCATAGGCGGAACAAGGATAAATTATAGGGAAAAGTCAAGTTTCCAACCACCATGTATGTTTGGTCACCGTAAATCCCCAACAAGTTTGGTCACTTAAGTTTAGTCAATCCGTATCTTGGCTGACTAAACTTATGCTTGAGGAAAGCAAGGATAGGGCTCGCTGACAAAACAAGGCCCGCTGTGATCAAGCATTTGGAGGTTCTGCATGTCGCGTCGTGACTCCGGAGCGTCCTTCGACTTCGACACGGATGACGAGGAGGTCGATATCGACGAGGGCTTCGCTCAGGTCGAGCGGGACCGTGCTGGCACGCTGACGTCGGGCGACGACGACACCAAGAACGGCAAGCGTGGCCTGACGAAGGTTAACGACTGTGACAGATCGCCGCGTACGCTGTCGCAGCTCAGAATGTTCAAGCACCACGTTTCGCTGCTTTCACGCTACCCGACGAAATCCGAATTTAGTATGTGCGTTCGGGAAGAGGCCGAGTTGCAGCAGAAGATGGTCGACACGGGGGAAGCAACAGCGTGCATAACATGATCAATACCGCGACGGCGTTGTCGTTCAAGTGTAAAGTAGAGGGCTGCGGCTTCTTTAAGCGCGCTGCTCGTCGTGATGGGCTTATAGACTTCGTCGTCACGCATGATGAACCTCACACAGGAGTTTTTACACCGACGAAAACCAGCCCAAGTCGAACTACCGCGCAGAGCACTTCTTAGAGGCCGTGACGACCATCATCAAGAAGGGCTCTATGGAGAGCAAGTCAGGAGGCACTACTCGGAAAGGCGTCTGGTAGATGTCCACAACAACGTCATCAAGGAAAGGCTCAATGAGATGACGAACCGTGAGCATACACTCTCATCCGTCGAGAACATCTAGCTCAAGTCATCCTAGCGCTCTTGGGAAACGAGGAGAGGAACGCGGTATCAGCGGTGTCTTGCGCAGGTCTTGTTTGTGGCTGTTGTCCTGCGAGGAGGTGCATGTGTGTGATCAAACTTGTAATGTTCTGACCAAACTTTGTGACAAAACTTGTGACTGTATGACCAAACGTGTGACTTTATGACCAAACTTTTGCTTGGTGACCAACACTTGTGACTTAGACTGATCAAACTTATGTTCGTGTGATCAAACTTTGTGATTAAACTTGTAGCTTTCTGATCAAACTCTTTTGGTTTCGTGACCACACTTGAAAATCGTAGCTTAGTGTGTTAGTATACTTCGCCACATCTACATTCACGTGTGTGCATCAAAGTCACACTTGTCATTCTCTTAGGCGGAGTTGCACGCTTGCCAGCGCGTTGCGAGCCCACGGTCATGCGGTTAAGTTGTATGGCGCGAAACAAGGAGATCTCCTGAAGGTATTCATGAAGAGGCTCAAGTCTGAGCACAAGTCGGAACAAGAGTTCAGGCATGGCTCCGACAGGAGCCGGTACAAGCTTAGACCTCAACGACTACAAGATCCCTGAAACGCTGCAGTCACCTGCCTTGGCTGATAGGAAGTTCTTCTTAGGTTATGTCGTCGTGTCGAAACCCGCCATACGCATGATGAATGCGGGCCTCCTGCGCCGGCAGGCGTTTATTGACGGCGTTCACTGCCTCGACAACCAGGTGACTGTGACCGGCCGTGATGCCAACAACCACCTCGATGATATCCACTTCGTGGTGGAACATGACCGAGTCTGCGGAATCGATCGGCAAGGTCATTAAACTGACCGTCGAGAACATCCCGCACAGAAACTGTCAGGGATTCGTCATAGTACAGGACTTCCAAAGGGAAGCCTCATAGCGCACGTCACCGTGAGTGACCTCGCTAGCACCATTTGATTCCTCGTCTAATTCCGATTCCTGCGCAGCATACGCCAGGCCGACGCCTTCTCGTGCAGTAAGTCTTTGATGAACTGTTTACTCTTCGTGAATACGTCCTATTCACAGTGAACCACGGCAGCGAGAACATCGCAAAGATCGCGGAATCCGGGGATGCCGCTATCTTTCGTCGCTTTGTTGAGGCGCCTACGAAGGCGGCCAGCGACGCTTTTCATGCCGAACTTTCTCCCAAGGAGCAGCGATTGGGTGAGTATAATCTCGTGGCTCCGTTTTCTGGCACTACAGATGCCAGTCGGCGCGAATATGGGCAAAAGCAAAGTGAACGATCGGATTGCAGACACCAGTCACAGTGTTAGACGGGCCGCACCGCACTCTTTCAAAAGTGGAGCGCAGCGGAGATGGCGTGAGGAAGGCGGCCTCAATAATAATCGATCGTGAGTGTAGTGGTTTCAAGACACCCAGTAGGTGGATAAGATGGTGTCCTTCGAGAGGACACACGTGCCTTCTGCAAAGAAAAGGGGACAGTTTGTCAAGGTTGTTGGGCGGGAGGCGGGAGTCGACTGCAGGCGTCGGGTCCATCGTAGTGCGAATAGGCTGTGGTTCGCGCGATCTCATTCCTGAGTTGGGCGTTGGCGGTGCCGGAGAGGGGCGATAGTTTCGTCAGTCGCATGCATCTGGACGATGTCGCGGCCGTCGCAGATTTCGTAGGTTTCGAAGAGGTGTTTGCCTCGACCTGCGCAACGTCCGCGCCGCCGCCGCCAAGTTGATGATGGCCGTCGCCGTCGTCGTCGTCGTTGAGGAGAAGTCTCTCGTCGACGATGGGCGCTGGCAACACTGGCACCCGGTCCGGAGGCGGCTCGTCGTCGTCTCTGAGGCGGCGTCGCCTCCTTTGGGCTCGGGGCTGCTGCTGCTGCTGCTTCTTGTGGTGGGATCGCTTTCGTTTCTTCGCGGTAGCCGTTCCGTCGCGCGGCGTGAAGCGGAGGAGTGCCTCGCTGAGGGTGTCGACCGAGGTGATAACGTGGCGATTGAAAAAGTAGCTCGCCCCCTCTATGGCGCGTCTTTGGCGGCCGAGTCTCGCGGCGAGCTTTACGCCCGAGTAGGATTCGAAGCCGTAGTAGTTGAGCTGTCGGATGAAGGACCTCACGTTGCCGGTGAAGTAGCTCGGGTTGATGTCTCTCTCGAATCTGTCTCGGTCGTAGAAAATGATTGCGCGAAGCTCGAGTCCCACTCGATCACGTCAAGTAGTCGTCGTCGTCAAGATTTGTTGAATTTTGCCGGGAACTTGGCGTTGACTGGTGGCTTGCCGACGTTTCTATTCGGCTCGTCGCACACCACGTGCGCGCATTTGCGCTTCTTGGAAGAAGAAGAAGAAGAAGAAGAAGAAGAAGAAGAAGAAACTCGCGCGTCCGGAGGAGGAGGAGGAGGAGAACGACGTTTCTTGATTTGTTTTCGGGGTCGTCGGGTTGTCGATTCCGTGGTGGTGGTGGTGGTGATGTTGGAAGGGATAGTAGTCGAAAGCGCGGACATGGCCTTGCGTTTTGCCGTGCGGCAGGAGCGCGACTCTTCGGGTTGGAGGATTTTGCGTCTAGCTGGAAGCGCGACGGAGTCGAAATCGACGATCGGCGGCGAGGTGATGCTCTGGCTGTCGTCGAGGCCGCCGTCTTCCTCTTCGAACGCCCAGGGGAGAGGTCGAGGCTGGCGCCGTCGTCGCCACACTCGTCTTCGATCGTGAACGGTTCTTCGGAATCGAAGACTTCTTCGGAATCGAAGACTTCTTCGGAATCGAAGACGCGGAACAGGTCTGAGGGTTCCGGCGGCGTCGTCGACGGGGCGGCGATCCCGGAGGTCTGCTCGGGCGGCGCGTCGCCAAGGGTTTCGCGGAGGCATCTTGGGGCTGAGGCGGCGAAGAGGTCCAGAGCAGAATCGAGGCTCCCGAGCATACCGTTCAGATCGAGTTTCGCGCCGGCGGAACTCGACGTCGCCTCGCGGAGATCGGTCGCGGCGCGACGCAGGATCCAGCACACCATCGCCGAGGCGGCCACGTCGCGGGGTTTGCCGCCAGCATCCGGAAAGTACCGGGAGAGGCCGAGCTTGCTGTCGTAGGCAACTTTCGTCATCGAGTACGAAGCGTCCGCGAGCCGTTCGAGAATCGCTTCTTCGGCGGCGCGCCGATCCTCGGGATACGCTCTGCGCGACGTCTCCACGTAGGTCGCCACGCTGCGCTCGAAGACGCGCCACGCCGCCGACTGCAAGAGCGCCCGAACGGGTCGTTCGTCGCGTCCGTTGCGGGCAATAGGGGTCAGTGCCGACCTCAACGCGGTTTCCTCGAAGCCCTTGGGCAGCCGCCTCTTGTCCTTCGCAGCGCGGACCTCGAGCCGCTCTTGGAGCCCGGCGCTCAGCAGAAGCCTTGCCTGGAACATCATCATTGCTTTCGTCGGGGCGCTACGTTTGGATTTTATTTATTGGTGCGTCCTTCTCGATTTTTTAATGACGCCACGAAGCGTCAGGAAGATAGGTCGTTGGAAGCCTCAATCAACGTGATTTCATCCGAAGAACCCTTAAAAACTGCGGCAAAACGACCGATCTTTCCGTTCAGAAAGATCGTTTCTTGAAGATTATGCTTGCTTGTTTTCACCTGCCGTTGGATTTATGGCTTCGTTGTTGTTGTTTGTTTGTCTTGAAATGTCGACTCCTAAGAGGGGGTGTGTGTGTGTGGGGTCATGAAGTTGTTGTTCGCAAGAAAATAAAACGAATCACCAACAACGAACGACGCATGGATATCCGGTGGGGGATGCTCTACGATGACAGGTGCGAGACCCGGCTCTGATGAGGTGTGGCAACGTCGTTAAATGTAAAGAAGAAGTCAAGTGGCCACTGAGTCGTCCAAGGTATAAAGTTAAGTTCGCCACTCCTTTTGCGATCACGCGCGACCCTGCGAGGTCAGGTCCGCCGCCGAGCCAGCCACACAGCCTTGACATCCGGACTCACACGTGAGAACGAGCCCGAGGAAAGCCCGTAGGAGTCGCTGCCGCTTCAATGTTTCGCTCCAAAGTCGGGTCTCTTTCTTTAGAGGAACAGATTATAATTCGAGACGAAAGTGGCCGTTTTGGCCAAGCGGACGGACGATCGAGATGAGGTGGGCGTTATTCGAAGAAGGGAAAGAGTACGAGAATCCCCTCCAGCGACGGGGTGCGTGTCTCGAGGAAGGTGACTTTGAGCTGGCGGGCGTCGGGGACGAGCCCGCGCTCGGGAATCAAGCATCGACTTCGGAGTCATCACCAAGATCGCCGAAGAAACCCCCGGCGATGTCGCTCTCATCGTTGGGGCGGCGGCCCGCTCTCCGCGGGCGTGTCTTGAGCTGGCGCTGGCGTCGGAGGCAGCAGCAGGGCTTCTTTGACGAGGATATTCTTCGTGCTGTTCTTGGTCTTGGCGCCCTTGCCGAGGCGGCCGTGCAAGAAGGACTTGAGCTGGGCAGGACAGAGCTTGAACGGCGTTGTGACGGCAGCGAAGACCCGCTCCGCGGCGCGGATCTCGGAGCTCCGCTTCTCCCAGGCGTCGGCCCGCTTCTGCTCCTTCGCCGTGACCACTGCGCCATTGCTCTGCTCCTTGGCGGCGGCCTTCTCGAGCAATCATATCTCGTACTCGACGTCGGTGATGTTCCGTGACCTGCGACGGAGCTTGATGGGGAGCGAGGGCCGCTCGACCACTGAAGCCGTCGCCGTCAGCCACGCTCTACCTTGAATTCTTCCTCCATCTTTTGGGCGACGGCCACCAGTTCGACGCGGCCGGCTGCAACCGCGTCGTCCAGGGCAGCAGGAGTGGCCGCAGTGGCGGCGACCTCGGATGCGGCCTTTTTTCTTCTTCGTCGGTCGTCCAGTCAAAGTTGGTGCTGAAGGCCACCTTGGCCGGGTCCACCGCCAACGTTGGGTCATACTGTAAGTTGCTGTCCTCGCCGATGAAGTGACCAGCTCGCTTTGTGTCACGGAGATTCTTGGCCAGATCCCAGGCTTTTGCTCGAAGAAGGCCCCGACGAGGAGGAGGGCGAGTACCTCGACGATGGTGATACCGCCGAGGTGCCTGCCATGCTCGCGGAGCGAGGAGGCGATCTGTCGCTTCATCAGCATGTTGAATGCCTTCATGGCGCAATCAATGTACCATTGGGCATGGCGAGCTGCTGGATTCCAACATGGGTCGCGCAAGTGGAGGTGCGGAAGCCGCCAAACACGTCGCGACGCGAGGCTCTCGTTCGACAGGATGGGCGTTGCGAGCCTAGCGTTGATTATTCGGGTCCAGGAGTCAACAGAGGCGCCAGCCGGACCGTCGACGGTGTTGCTTGAGCTACGCAATAATAGGCTCGTAGGCTCGAGCACCCTCGAGTGAGCGTCAACGTTCGCTTTCGCGGCGGCGATGGCTCTGCCGCCATTGTCGCCCTCCCGCGTAGCACCCATGGATTTGACGCTCTTGATGCGCCGCATCATCGACTACCACTCGCTGCGCCTTGCAATGCTTTTTCAGCGCCCCGAGCGAACCGTGTGCTCGCGCCCCCCTCCCTCCAGAAGTTTCTCACGCTCGACCACGACGGCCGCGCGCGCTCGAAGTGAGCGCAGAGGTGGCGTGCAGGCACGTCACCACCTCAACCGCTACTCGGTGGCGCCGCCCGAAACACGTGCTAACGCAGACTACTGCCAGTACTGGCTTAAAATTTAGACTTCAAAATAGCGCCTTGGAAAGATCTTTTTTGACCGCCGAATCCACGGCATTCGCGAGCCGTCGCAGGCCGTCACAGGCCGTCGCAAGCCGTCGACGCGTCCGGCGAGTCCGTGTCGTCGTCTTGTTTTTTTTATTTCCGGTGAGGACCAGGGTCTCGTTGGCGACGTTGTCGATCTTGGCGTATTTGCCTCGCCCGGCGAGCCTCGTGCCCACTCCATGAACTCGCGGTTTTTCGTCGCGAAGCAGCGAGTTATCCTCCTCGGTCTGAAAGATGTTGCCGGCCGAGATGATTCTCTCGCAGAAGCTCTCGGCTTGAAGCGTGTCGATGTAGCCGCGTGAAGATCTGGCGAGCTTGGGGTGGAAGCCGTTCTTGGTGGCTTTCTGGATCTTCTTGTAGAGCCCGACCAGTTCGCCACTACCTACGGTAAAGTTAAACCTTGACTCGGAGCACGGCGCGGCCTGTCGTTTACCCGCCGCCCGCTATCGACTCAGCTTGGTGCATTTGCGTTTTGGGGCGAAAGCAGAGTCAAGAGCCGTGGATATTGTATTCTGTATTTCTTGCCTCAGTCCACGTTAACGACCTTGGTATCTTCAACTTCTTTTTCCTCATCCACCTCCAGATGTCTCGTCCCCGAAGAATCTTTGTGGATGCACTTTCGGCGTCTTTTCACTCGTTCTTGGCGAGGTCGCTATACTTGGTCCGTGCCGCCGCAATGAAAGTCCTTTTCGTGCGTGCCCAGTAGGGCAACTTTGTCCGTCTCGCCCGCGCTCAGCCGAAAATGACATCAGGGCAGAGTGCTTTGACTGGCTGGGCATGGACCGGAAGTAGCAGGTAAGCTGCGATTTATCCTTCGGAGCTGCCACAACGCCCACGGCCGTCGTTACCCCCCTCCCTTTCTTCGTCGACCGTCTTCTGTTTCTTGGTGGGCTGTTGACGGACAAGCTCGTCCCCAGGATGCGCAGCCTTAAAGTGGGCAAGAGGCTTGTTTGTCTGACGGGTGCATTTATTTCTTAGAGTCTCTCGTCACTTTCAGGCGCTCCCAGCACAGGACACACACGTGCGTCGCGTTTCCACGGGTGCAGTCAGGATGATTTTCCTCCTACGATGCACGCATTTCCACACCTTGCCGATCGACCAGTTTTGCCGGGTGTGTTCGACGTCGGCATCAACGTCATGCAATCGGCTCGTTCTTGTGCTCCACCTTCTGTTCCGCCTTTTCCTCCTCATCATCGACATTATCCTCCACCTCGATGTCGCGCAGCTCCACTTCGCTGGGTCGTGCCGGTCAGCCCTGGTAAATGAATATGAAGTGAACACGAGGGAGTTGGATGTATTGTGACGTGAAGCGAAGTGAACCAGTCTGTGTGAACTTGGCGAAGTGAGCTTGGTGAATTCCCAATCCTGAAAGAGCGGGAGGTGGCGTGAAGAATGTGGAACTTGGTTATCGAAGGCAG
Organism: Chrysophaeum taylorii; assembly: GCA_029834535.1. Taxonomy (NCBI): domain Eukaryota; class Pelagophyceae; order Pelagomonadales; family Pelagomonadaceae; genus Chrysophaeum; species Chrysophaeum taylorii. The sequence continues at coordinate 10,604 of JAQMWT010000232.1, forward strand.
TGCAGGAATCAAACTTGTTAACGTTTTGACATGGTGTTTCCTGGTCTGGCGCCGTCGTGTGTTTAACGCGGCACATCGCGCGCGCGCCTTGCGTGTGAATGCATCGCATCTCCAGACTAGAGTCAACGAACGAACTCCAACGGATCGCCGATGGAGATCCACAGTGCCAATTTTTGATACGGAGCAGCAGCGCTTTAAAACAGATATCAATGTGACGTGTACGGCGTGTCACGTGACTCGAGGTGCAGTGACGGTTGTCTTGTTGTTGACATTTAAACATGGGTAAAGATTCGCGTTTGAGATCATAACCGTTCGGCAGTGGCAAATAAGAGACACACTCAGTCATCTAAAGCAATAAGTTCCAGGGGTGGAAAAAATTGTGGCGGTCATCGTGGTCTCAGTCCAACTAGAATCTTTTGAATAGCCACGAAGTGTGAAGTCAGGATTGCGACCAAGAACAGAATCTTGAGTACCATTCAGGTAACGAAGACAATGGCGAGTGGCATGCCAGTGATGCTTTCTAGGATTGTCAGCAAAGCGCGTTCTGGTTTATGATCCTCCGCGGGACGTCCAGGCGTCTCACGATGGAGATAAGCAACAAACACCCTGTAATGCGACGATCGATAGTGGATATGAGAAACGAATGCAGGGCAGTCTGCGGCAGAAAGCCGAAGACAGAATTTTTTTCTGTTGTTGAGCGGGAGTAGATGCAGGTTAAGAATTGAGAAGTCGGGTTTCGGCTATGATTTCTCGAAGCAAGCGAGTGGGATTTTACTCGATTGTGGGAATGCGACGTACACACGTCCGCGGGTTATGCGTGGTAGGCCAACATGACATTATTTAAGGTCAATAACATGTACGTTAGAAAAGGCCTCTCAATAAAGGCAGCGTCAATAAACCGCGCCATGAAAGCATGATACTGAACATGACATGAACGAGGATGAGCGACAGGTAGGTCATCCACAAATAAACACCATTGCTTAAGACAACAACAACAGCTCGATTGATCGTAAGTTTGTAAAGGCATGTGCGGCCAGGTCCTCGAGTAAACGAGCCCACCGTCTTTTATAACAAGGAAACGTTTAAGATGTAGCCGCTACTAGTTAAAGCAGGCTTGTTTGCAACCATTACCAGGAGCGTCTAATATGCGTGTATTTTTCCTATAGCCATCTTAAATTCGGCTGCGTAGGCGCGTATGCTTCGAGGGGCGAGACATGATTGTTTTCCTTTATCTGGTGCTTGATTGAAATAAGCATTAATTACATCGAGTTTGTGAAGATCCCAATCACGGATAGCCACCTATTTCAGGAAATGCGAAAAGGTATCAAGGTTCACTAGAAGCCATCTAAGTCAGGAAAAGCGAAAAGTATCAAGGCTGCTCACTTGAATAAGTTTTATGGAAATCAACACGGTCCCGTGAATTTGCTTAAAGCCGACGAGGCGTCCTTTCAAAGATTTGAAACGGCCGGAATCATACCTCGTAAGATGAAGCCGTTTCAAAGCGCAGTCGCCAGTAGTGATCCAACACGAACAACATCCCAGCAGCCGAGGCGACCAAAGTTGGTATATCTTTCGGCAATAAATGACGTCAAGCCAATGATCCAGAGCGCTCGGATGTGTGCGAGCTAGAGCTTGGCGCAAATGTGTAGAAACAACGCTGTCTTTATCCATAAAGAAATACTGTGAATTTTTTCATCATAAGCAGCAAAAACGAGGCGATGTGCGTCTGTGTCAAATAGCGGATCAACAACTGGGTGAGCTACACAAACGGGGAGGAAGGAACGCATGACGAACTTACGAACTAAACATGGCATAAGTAGTAAATGATGAGTGACGCGATGAGACCGAGGTTGAGTCCGTTTGAGTCTGTTCGACAGAATGTCTAGTATTGGTTCTCTTTTTTTTTTTTTTTGTCGACAAGAAAGTAATTTGTGGCCGTTTGTTGTTGAGAACATAGATTGCTTTTTGTTTCGTTGGCTTTGTTTCAGTTTTTGAGTAATCAGTTGTGGCGTTTGCTGTAGCCTCTGGTACAACAGCAACAGGTTCACACATAGCTTTATTTTGTCTCGTGTTTCGTAGGGCTCGTCGGCAATTCTCGAAAATTCCGGCGCGTAAAGTACCAATCGTAGAAAACCAGGCTATCAGACGAATAGCCACCAACAACAAGGACGCCCGTTATAGACTTGGTAAGCTACTCGTCGCCACGGAGAATTGCGGCGGGGCAACACCTAACACGTAGAAAATCCTCTCGTGGAAGCGTTTCGTGCAACTTTTCCTTCGGGGTCATGCTGCCGCGGTCGGAAATAAAGCCATAGCACAAAACCAGCCGCTCTGTCTGCTCGCGTGTACCAAAATAGAGCGAGTGATATATCAGCCGACGCGACCGTTCGACAGCACCTGAGAATGCATGTGCTCGTGAATGTGTTGATTGTGCAGGACAAGAGCGGCGAATGGCTAGGTTGTTCGCGAACAGACTGTGTAATTCTTACTTGCGCGTTATAAGTGGCCGATCACGATTACCGTATAGAAGCCAAAGCACGTTAACCCGAAAGCCGCACGACTCTAAACTCACTAGCTTATCAACGGGTACAATTATTTGTTCACAAAGCAAGGAAATGTTCGATTTTTTTTCGATGGAGTACCCCGACCGGTGGTGAACATAATACCAGCGCGGATATTATGATGAGAAAAGGGGCCACGGCTCGTGGTATGCGGTCGGGCAAGGTCTCATAATTGCGATCGATGGCGGGCAGAGCACGGGCAGAGCGAACGCGGTGGTGGCGTTAACAACGCGTGTTGCAAATCACACGCAGCGCTGAATGAAAGGGGCGCGACCACGGACGAACGACAGGCGCAAAAACAGCAGCTAGAGTCGAGAGATGACGAATATAGGTATCGCTATAGCGACCGAGACATGCCCCAAGTCGAAGGTCGTTCGAGTGCGTAGGAAAACGGCACGTGATTAATGAATTATCGTCAAGAATATATGCTCGGCGACGCCTAAAAAGTCAAAGCCGAAAAATCGACGGGATGTGTTGCAGTTTTGCGGCGGTGACGCAGTTGTGGGTGGCCGTCAGGAGCTCGAAGAAGGGTGTGGTCCAGCTAGCTCGAGAGCGTTGTCGGAGAGAGATTTTGCTTGTGCCAGTAGTGTGATTTGAAAAGAGGGGTGGGTACTGCGTTGAAAAGGAGAAAGCGTATGAATATATACCCCACGATTTCCATAGGGCTTCGCGGTGGACGGGAAGGCGGTGTTATATCCAGCAACCGAGCCAGGTGTTGCAATCTGCTGAGGGCGGCGAAGGGCGCGCGAATAGTGAAAACGCTGGGCGACGCTACCACCAGCGAGGTTATCACGGTTGTCGAGGTCTTCTTGGGCATGACGAGCATCCCACAGCGCGCGGCGCGACCGACATGTAGTGGTCGTAAGACGGCCGTCGTCCCTGTTTATTCATTTATTTATTTATTACAACACAACGAGGACGAAGATGTGTCACATTATTCTGAATGGCAGCGAATAACTAATTAGGCCAGGCCAGCGCCGTAGCGCGTGGGTGACAGAGCCACCTCGGGTCGTCGTTCGAAAGGGGAGCGTGATGATCATCCTGAAGGCTTGTCGCCATGCGACCGCGGGGAGACCTCGATGTTACCGACAACCATTTCGCCGTTGACTTTTTGTTCTCAGCGTTTGAGTGCTGGGGGCCTTGTACTATTGTTTTTTGTTTGAAGCCCGAGTTCGAATTCAACAGGCACTGATTTTGTACTGCGAGCTCTATGACTAGCTAATCTGAACGGTGATTGATTCGTTTAGCTAGTCACACGTCAGCAGTGACTCAGCACCAGCCAATGAGAGGCCACAAATGGTCGTCACACGTCATCATACGTCATCATTTTGCGGCGCGCTGGTCAAGATTTCTGAACGAGCAAGCAACATCGGCCGAACACTGACCCTGACCGAACGATGCCCCAGAGGAGGGACCTTCAGCAGCGAAAGCGCATCGCGACAAGCGTACTGAGGAACAGGAGGTAGCTGTGCAACAAAGGCGACGCTGCAGAGGCTCGAAGCGCCTTCTTCCAGCCGCGACCAGCTGCGAGGAAACGAGCCAAGTCCGTCAGGGACAACGGTGGAGTGCGTGACGACGAGGACGACGTACACAATGAGGTGATGTCCGAAGCAAAACCGGTCAGGCCAACTCCTGTCAGAAGTACCGACCCGAGTGAACGTCGACGCGACCGATGTGAATCCAAGCAATTTGTGTGGGCTCGGCGCCTTCGACCTGCAAAAGTACACAGAGCTCTAGCGTCGGGTTTTGTACCGACAGCACTCGATCGCGAAGGCGTCGTCCCGGGCGAGCTCCCGCGCGGATGGACAATTATGTCTCGTTCTTGAGCTGACGGCGGTCGCTCTTGGCCCCAAGGAATTGTCCTCCGTCCTGCGGAAGCCGACAACACGACGCTCTGTTCGCATGTGTGAATGGGCGACTCGGTAGTCGACCTCTTGTTGGCCCCGTCGCACTACAGGGATGGGCTTAGCGTCGCGGCTTCGGAAAAACCGCCCCCTTGGTTTCGGATCCTCGTACGCAACGCAGATTTCGCCGCCGACGACGTGATGCGGAGTCTTATCGACGACGAGCAAAAAAATGACGGAATGCGCACGCCGACGGCAGAACACAAGAGGTGGGCGACGGGCACTGTGGCTACCGCGGTTGCGTGCGGCAGGTTCTCCCGAAGCGCGGTAATTGCGTCGACTCAATCACTGCCGCGCAAATACGTCGAGATGTCGCGCGACGTGGTTGCAAGAGGATTGGAGGACAACCCTGAAGCCATCGTCAAGCTGTCACTCGACCCCGACTCCGCGGAGCACGTTGTTGCAAGGAGGCCATCGGATCTTCGTGGACCCGTCGACTGCACTCAGCCCTGCGACCGCCACTACTGGTTCGGCGGCACCTACCTACCGCCTCGATGGAAGGTCTAGTCCGAGGCCAATGTTGTTTACCCGACTTGGCTTTTGGACGGACATCGCTGTTCAGAGATTCAACGCTGATGGAACCTTCGAAGACGTGCCGATTTGTCGCTGGACACCGAGTCTGCTGGATGACCTGGTATTTGAGCACGACGGCAGAGTTCACGACACATCCTGTGCGAGCGTCGAACTCGAGCAGGCTGCCATCACAGTACATAGATGGCTACCCGCCGCAGCCTGGTTATTTATTTATGCGCTCGCAACGAGCGACACTTAGTGCTAAAAAATGCTCGCGCTTGCCGCATTGACTGAAGATACATAGTGCGCAAGCTATAGATAGGGCGCGGGAGTGCGAGGTGCGAGCTCGACCCATCAGCGTCGAGACGAGGACGAACTTCCTTCTATCTTTTTTTTTCGCGCACCAAAAGGAACAATAGAATTATTTCTAGAGCTCGCGCTATAAAACCAGAGCCATTTTACATCTTCATACCCCGGACCCAAAAGCACCACCACCAGGCCGGTCGAGAAAAATTCGCGCGAGTCCCACGCCGCGCGTCCAGAGCCCGGCCGCTTCGTTAGGTAAAAAAAAAGAACAAGAGCAAATCATCATCATCCAGTCGTGGTGGGGGGGAGGAGGAGGCCGAGGTCGGCCGCGCGCTTGACCGCGAGGGCGATCGCCTCGTCGAGCTCGCGGGAGCGGTGCGCGGGGTTGACTCTGGCTCTGGGCTTGTCGGGGTCGAAGGGGAGGATGGAAGTGTGGGGCGAGAGGAGGTCGAACTCGGCCTCCTCGGCGTTAAAGTACAAGACGACGCACTTGCGGGAGGCTTTGTAGGAGGCGAGGGCGGTCGGGGGAAAGGCCTCGAGGAGTTCGTCGAGGAGGAGGAGGCAGAGTTCGCCGGGCCACCACGGGTGCGTGCCCGACTTGGCCCAGACAATCTTGCCGAGCTTGTGGCAGCTGAAGGCGCCCGGGGCGCTTTCCTCGTCGACGAGGGGCCGCGGCTCGCGTTCGGCGCTCGGAGGTCCGACCGCTTCTCGCTGCTCGCGGCACCGGCGCGGAGGCTGCTTGGACAAGTAGGGCAGCAAGGCAGAGACGCCGTCGTCGTCGCCGGGCGAATCGACGCGGCGTCGCTTCGCGGGTCGTCGTTGCTTGGAGGAAAATTTTTCGTGTCGTTTCGGCGGAAAGTAGACGGGTCTTTCGTCCGGTTTGTCGGGGAATTTTCGGGGGAAATCGACGACCCTCACGGGCTGCGTCTTGAGGTCGAGGAGCTCGGTGCTGCCGTCGTCGTAGTTCACCTTGGTCTTGCCCTTCTTATTCCGCGTCGCGCGCACGACGCCGCGGTACCACGCGTCGTCGCCGTCCCAGTAGACGTCGACCGTGTGGCCGACGAGGTCCTCGTCGGCGCGCGGCCTCGTCCTCGGTCGGCGATACTCGCGTTTCCACGAGTCGTCGTCTCTCCGCGGCGAGGACAGCACCTCTGCCCACTTGTGCTCGAAGGCCGCGATCAGGACCTGGGCTGCGTGCGCGAGCTCGTTCGACGCCGACCGAACGACGGCCGCGTGGACCGCGCGGACGTCCGCGGCAAAATCCACGCCGCTCTTCGCGACTCTCTTTTCGAGCCGAACGCAGCACTCGCGGAGGGTCATGGCCTCGGGATCCTCGAACCCGAGCAAGAGGTCGGCCACGTCGAGGGCGCACAGCCACGACAGGACTCGGTCGCACTGCGCGGCCGACACCTTGCGCGCGACCCTCGCGTCGTCGTTCGGCGCCCCCGCCGCGCGCCACGTCGCCGCGCGCGATCCGGCCGCCTCGACCCACTGCAAGCTTAGCTCGTCGTCGTAAAACGCGAGGTGACGGTGCCCGCGGTACGACAAGATAGACGCCGCGCGGAACGCGTCGTCCGACGTCCGTTTTATCTCCACCCGTCGCGGCAGCTCGCCCACCGTCGCCGCCGGACTGAGCCGCTCGGGCTCCGCCTGCTTGCGCCGGTGCTTCTTCTCCTCCTCATTCTTCGCCTTCTTCTCCAAGGGCCGCTTGATCACGGCCTTGACGGGACCCGGCGCCGGCGCGGGACGCGGCGCCGGCGCGGGACGCGGAGCCGGCGCGGGACGCCGAGCCGGCTTCTCTTCCGCTTTTGCCTCTTCAGCTTTCGTCACCTCACCCAACTTTATTTTCGCGTTCACCAACGCATCTAGCGCGGCGCATTTCCCGGCCTCGAGGTGTTCGAAGTCGACGGTAAACTCGTCCCCAGGACGGAACTCTGTCTCCCCAAAGATCACCTCCAGCACCGCCTTCATGTGTTTCGCCTCCAACGCGGCGACCCGCTGCTGCAGGGCCTCGCGCTTCCCGAAACTCCACTCCTCCTCCTGCAACATTCGCCGCCTCGACCCCCGGCTCTTCCGTTTCGCCGACATCATCACCGCTCCTCACATCATTTTCAACCCGAGGGGCTGTTTTGTTTTGATTTTGGAGTTATCGCATTATTCGTTTCGTTTCGTTTCGTTTTGTTTCGTTTCAAGAGGAGGGTGGACGCGACCGGGACCACACGCCGCGCAGCAGCACATTAGAACGAACACGCGCCGCACATTCAAAAAACAAATACGACAGGCCCCCACCCACGGCTCTTGCGCCACGGAGAGCAAGGGACCTCGAGGTCGTCGATCGATCTCCCTAGCACCTCAATAACAACAAACAACACTCTTGCGACCTGCCGCGCAAGTCGCGAGACGAGCCGAAAAGAACCCTCGGTGACTGACCATCGAGCGCCCGCGAGTTGGCGGCACGCCTAACCCCGGCGGCTCGGTGCGCGCTCTGCCGTCCCCTTCTTGTCTTGTCCTTTCTCGCGATGAACTGCCTGCCCCCTTTACACATTAAACATCTACAAGTGCAGGCCAGTAAGTTCACCTACTCCCAATCTCTAACCCCAGTAAGTTCACCTGTTTCTGTTAAGTTCACCTGGTCAGTAAGTTCACCTAGCTCTAACCAACTCCTTTGAGCTCGTCGCTCTCGCCTCCGCCAACCTAAGCTGCTTTGGTCCGCACGCGCCGCCAACCTTTGAGTTTACTCTAAAAACCCTTTACTCTGAAAACCCCAGTATGTTCACCTGGTCCCAGTTTCACCTGGTCACTCAGTCCACCTAGTCCCAATCTCTAACCCCAGTAAGTTCACGTGGTCCCAGTAAGTTCACCTATAGTGCGCGTGTAGACGCCGGGAGGGGGCTTATCGGTATTGCGCAGCACGTGTGGGGTAGGGTGGAGTCGTCGACTCAGATGAGTATATCCTCGGGGATGCCAATCGACAGAGAGCCACGTAGAGCTGGACGTGGCAGAAGACGGGCTTGGGAAAGAGGACGCCGACCTCGCGGGGCGTCTGGCCCTGGCTCTTGTTGATCGTTTGGCGTAGGCGGGCCTTAAGCGATACAGGTTGGAGGAGCCTCGGTGACAACGACACGATCGATCATGTATCTGGTACCGTTGCAGTGGCCGTGCGACGGGTCGAGGTTGCGAAGACATTAAGCTCGCGATCAAAGTCAGCATGCCGTTGGTTGTCAGGGAGTTGAAAACTCTACTGTAAAGAGCGAGGCGTCGTCTTCCGACCCAGCCTAGTCAGCCGAAAAGAACTCCGACGCCTCGTCTCCGGGAAAAAAAGGCCGCGGTCATGCGCGCGTTGTCAGCATCGACAACATCGTTTCGACGGGGCGTGAGAATGGCGCGCTGAAAGAGCCGCCGCGGGTCGTGGAAATAGTCTGCGAGGTCGCCGTAGACGGCTTGGAGGATCACTGTCTGGCTCTCGCGCCTACCTCGTCCTTACTCTCGCGCCTACCTGATCCTTACCCTAAATCGAGGGACAAACAGACAGACAGACAAACAAACAGACAAACATCTGTCGATTAGTAGTTAGGACTTCGTACTAACCCGCGCGATTTGATTCTCTTCAACGGACAGGACGAAAGACCTTGAACAAAGGAGGATCCTCTTGGTTTTGTTTGTAAACGATGAAGCTGTTGTTGTTCATCCTTGTTGGTGTCGTCTCGGCGCTCCAGCCCTCGGGTGTGTCGCGCAAGGACGTGTTCCAAGTGCTCGCCGGCGGCGCCGCGGCCGTTGCGACCCCGGCTGTGGCCACCTACACCGGCAAGCCCGCCGAGCCCGTCCCCAAGTTCTCGCCCAAGGAGAAGTGGAACACGTTGTACCCCGAGAAAAAGCTGACGCTCGAGAAGAAGTCCCCTGTCGACCGTTTAGATCTCGCTCCTCCCGCTTTCGAGACGTACACAAAAACCTACCCTGGTCTCACGGCAGCCTTTGGGAATCCGCCCAAGTAACTAAAAAATTTCGCGCGCACGCTGAGTAATAATGATGTAGTAATGAACTGCGTCGTCGAGCATTATTATTAGCACGCTGGTCTGCTGTTCTCGTAGGCCTCGGGGTCGTCCGAGAGGAAGGTGAGCGGGATACGACCTTCTTCTGTCTTCCGCGTGATCCGGAGGAGCGCGCGGGTTTGTTGTTCTTGTGGATCTTCTAATCCTCGAGGATCGTCTCCTATTCCAGCGACGTCGAAGCCATAGCGGCGCGCCTGAGCGTAGAAGAGGTCTCTCGTGGATGTCGCGCGGCACACAAAGCCGCAGTAAAAGACGGGAGCCCCCAGGGCGCGCACGGTCTGGAGGAGCGGCTCGACGGCCGTCGGCCAGGCGACGACGTCGGCGCCGATGACGACGTCGACGGGTTCACCAAACTCGGAGAGAAAGTCCTCGACGCTCCCCCGGTCGCCCCACACCAACTTGAAGACCTTCGCGCGCGACCCAAACCGAGCCACGCTCTGTCGGAGCAAGTCAAGGACAACGTCCGATCCGTCGGTGAGCGCGACCGTCGTTTCGCCCGAGCGCGCCGCGGCGAGACCCGGCAGGCCGCAGCCCGCGCCCACCTCGACGATGCGGCCTCGCAAGGTGGTCGCAAAGCGTGCGAGCGCCACCGAGACCGGCCACACGACCTGGCCCGTCAGGTCGTGGTCGGTGCACGCGGCCTCTAGGCACAATACGGGCTGCGGAAAACCCACGTCGTATACTTTCTCTTTGTAGTCCGTGTCCAGAAACAACCACTCCATAATCACAGCTGCGCCATCCCCGGCCGCCGGCCCGTCGTCGCCGCGTCGTCGTCCTCGTCGAAGGAGGCGTGCGCCTTGGCCACGCACCCTGGAGCGTCCCGCGACGCGGCTCCACAGCAAGTCCAGAAGTAATGAACGTCGCTTCCACCGGTGTCACCTGGTGCGCGCCAACGCTGAGACGTCTCGCCGGAGTAGCTTTCGGGATGATATCGGCACGCGGTCGCCGAGTTCGTCGAGTAGCTCTTCAGGCAGCGCTGGCAAACAGGCATCCAATCGCTGGTAATGATGGGGTAAGGTATATAAGGCGCATCGGATACTCTTTTCTTCGAAAGAATCGGCGGAATATGTCGAGATTGTTCGCTGCAACAACTAATGGACAGCACTCCTCTCCCCACACACCCCCCCCCCCCTCTTAGCAGTCGACATTTAAAGACAGCACTCCTCACCTACGAGCTGCACTTGCTAGAGGAATCGTCAACCGCGAGGAGTCTGATAGTACATGCGACGTCCGTTTGAGAGACCTTGGACGACTTATTATTATTTAAAGAAAGAGAACTTTCTTTTTTCATCAAAAAACGCGAGGCCGCCACAGACGACAGGTCTCGAGAGCAAGCTGCTTTTTATTTGGTGGCGGCGGCAGCATATCCTATCCTACCCTATCCTACCCTATCCTACCCTATCCTACCCTACAATGAAGAGCAAGAAGGGTTCGGAAGAAGGCCGCCGCGATCGAGAGACTGACTTGATGCCATTTTTTTTTTTGCCGCCGCCGTATCACTCGCGCGCGGGTGGTCAAAATACGATGATGATGATGATGATGCGGAGAAGTTTTTTCTTTATTCTTCCTCGACCGATTGACTTGCATCATCATCATCATCATCTTCCGAAATGCCGCCGCCACGGCCAAAAGAACGTGCCGGCGCGAGGAGGGGGATCCTGATTCTGATTGGCGCGAGGGGGGTCGAGCCATCTCGGCATTCTAAAACCCTCGTTCTCGAGAAAACGCCGGAGCTCTGCGTCTGGTCTGTGGAAGTAGTACCTGAGAATCCCGAGCGTCATGGAGTCGACGCGCGTCGGCTCCCGCTTTTCTATGAGGGACTTGCTGACGGTGGAGACGATGCCGCCGACGCGCGGCTGGCTGCCGATGGGGTGGACCCCGCGGTTGTTCCTCGTGTTGTAAACATGTTCGGTCGAGAACTTGAAGGCGTGGAGGCCGAGGAAGTCGGAGAGGTCCCGCATCAGGGTTGCCGGCGAGTTTTGGAGGTCGTCAAAGTCGACGATCCAGAGGTTTCGCCGCGGATAAAACCCTAGCCAGCGCTTTAGATATCTCGCGTAGTAGCCGTGGAGCACGAAGGGGTTGACGTAGCAGTCGCCCGTTTCGAGCATCGTGAAGTGGCGAGCGTGGTCGGGGCACGACGAAAGCGTGGAATTGACGGCGGACGCGAGGTCATCCAAGGTTGGGGGCTTGTAGTCGGGGATTTCTGAGTCGAGGCGCGGGTCGGCGACGTTTAAGTGACGGTGAACGGTGCCGTCGGCGAGTTTGTTGTAGTAGGCCGAGACCGTACGGTCGGCGGGTTCGCGGAGGCTAACGACCAACTTCATATCTGGGACGAACCGCATCATGTTTTTGATGAGGCGAGGCGGGCCGACGAGGTAGTCTGGCGAGCTCTCGCCGTAGACGACCTCGTCCACGGGCGGCGGAAATGCTTTCAAATATTTGAAGATAAAGCCGCGGACGCCGACGTCGATGGGTGGCTTGCGCGGCGAGCCCCAAAAATTGAGCTCCTTCTTCCACGGTAAACGCACCTTGGGGTGCTGGCCGAGGAAGTAATGGAGCGAGGTCGTGCCGGCTTTCTGGGCCCCGATGATTGTGTAGTGCGGGAGGCAGGCCGTGGTAGTCCAGTGGTAGACGGGGCGGCGGCACGACGGGATATGGGGGGTGCCGCCGCCCGCTTTCATGCGGTGGAAGGAGGCGTAGCGGCTCTGGAGCGTCGCGTAGGCATGTCTCGGAAAGCTCTTGAACCGCCAGTCGCCGTAGACCCGGACCCCGACGCTCCGGAAGCACTGGCCGAGCCAGCCGTCGCCGCCCGGGACCGTCGCCGAGATAATAGGAAAGTTGCCACAATTTTGGGCGAGCCCGAGGGCGGCGCGCGACATGGCGATGCCCGGCCCGCCGCCGAGCAGCGGGCCGCCCTCGTTCGAACGACGAGCGAACTTGCGGCCGACGGCGACGGGCTCGTCGGGGTTCGGAAAGGTCGAAATTGCTGCGATCAAGCGGTCTGCCTCGACGTACGTATCGTCGTCGACGAGCACCACCCAGTCGGCAGAAGTCGTGTTGAGGGAACGGACGACCTCCTTCACCTTGTGGCGGAGCCACGCGTTCCACTCGTCGGCCTTGGTGAGCGAGGCGTCGTAAAAAGTATCTTCGATTACGGGCCGCGGTGCGAGGCGAAGCCCCACCACGCTGTCATCGTTTACAAAAGCTGTGGCGACGTCGTCGCCCACGAAAAACGAGACGGCGCGACGCGCGCCCCACGTCGCCCGAATGTCTTTCACCGCGTCCGCCGCCCGGCTCTCGCGGACCAGCACGGCAAAGGTGACGCGGGGCGGGGGTCGGCGCTCGTATCTCCACCTCGCGCGCAACGTCGGCCACAGCCGCGCGCTGGCCGCCAGGATCTCGTCGGGGTCGAGGGGGCCCCAAGTGACAGCGTTTTCTTCTTCGTCCCGGGCTCTATCGCTCGATAGGAAGCGGTCGTTGGACGTGGGCCCGACGCCGTCGTCCCAGAGGGCGTTGGCCACCATGGCTGCCCCGAATTCGGCCGCCCGAAAGTCCGCGTCCTCGGTCGGCATCTGCGCTTGTAGCAGCGCGTCGAACCTTATCAAGATGCCGTGCTCGTGCGATACGTGCGGCAAAAAGCCCAAGTATGGCGACTGCGAGGCGTTGACGGTGCGTCCCGAGTACGCCCCGAACTCCTCGGGCCTCGTGTGGAGCAAGTACGCGAGCTTTTGGGGACGAACGAGCGTGTAGGCCTGGACTACGATCACCCATCCGCGCCATTTTTCCGACTTCCACCGCGAAACGAGTTCTCGCACGTGGGAGAGGACTAGCGTCACGTCAACGACATTCTTGACGCGGACGTGCTGGACGGCGCGGAACTGGCACGCGCGGAACCCCTCGAGTCCACTCGTTTCGTTCTTTTCGGTCACGACCACGACGTGCAACCTTGGCACGAACCGCATCCAGGTGCACGCGGCCGCTCGGACGTGGGCTTTTTGGAATCCCTCGGCCACTACCGCGTAGATCACCCCGGGATGCTCGCGGGGCACGCCCCGCCGCACTCGCACCTTACCCGCGCTCGCAACCCACCAGAACAACAACAAGCGTGCGACGGCCGCGCCGCAAACTTTCATTTTTAACGGTTCTGCAACTTCTTCGATCCTAATGTACCCCCAATAGTAAAAAGGGCAAGCTCGGCCGAACACGCAATTATTAATGCCTTCGACGAGCTCAAGCGGCGGACGGCCGTGGCTCAAACACCACGCTAAAATAAGCTTCTTTATATTCAAGCATTTTCAGCCGTCGTCGTCCTGGATAGCGCTTTATTGCGTCGTGAGATGGTGCCCAGATCCGACTTTCCTGGCTATGCATGACGCCGCACATGCCCTTGATGCCCGCGTGTGGCGGCTACGTGGCACGGCAAATTCTTCGGTTTTGTCGTGAGGCGCTCCCTTGCAGTACTACGCCCGCGATATCAAAGCTAGCGGCGAGGAGCTCCGCCTGGACGAGTGCTTGGCGTTCTGTCCTCCGGTGGGGTGGGCGCGGGTCTCCTTAAATACCCCGACCATCAACACCAGCTGCGGGACTCGCACCCTTGCCATCTTTCCGCGCGTGGACTACCTCGAACGGCATTGCTACCGAGCTAATGCCTCAAGACGACGACGACGACGACGTCGTTCTTCTCAACTTTTGGTCGTCGCGGCACTCGGAGCCGAGCCGCTTCAGTTTTTTGGCGACATAGTCATCCAACGTCGCCGCCGTCTCCCGGCAAGAAATTGGGGTGGCGGTGTGCGCTCCTGCGCCGACCTCGGCTTCTTTGTTGGCAGGGCGTCAACCTCTGCAACCCATCGGGCGCCGTCGACGTCCTTGGATACCTACCTACCTACCTACCTGGGTGCCGAATCCTTTCGAGTTGCGCTGTCGGCACCAGCTTCTCGTCTCCGGGTGTCGCCTGGCACTCGAGAATGCATGGAATGGGCTTCGCGCTGATCTTCGCATGATGCTGGGTTCCCCCCCGCCGCCAACGTCCAACTTGTTCTCTCGACCTCGAGTTTGTCTCCTCCGTGGGTGTCCTCGTAGACCCCTAAGCTTCGACTGACTTCGTGGCGCGAAGCGTCTCCGGCCACTGCGCACCGGCGACTGTTGGCCACCCTTCCGATCAACGATGCTCGTCGGGGCGTCCGAAGCCGCTTCGCCCGTAAAAATTTTCGATGCCCAACTGCCTAGATATTTATTATGCGCCCAATACGTTGGTTATCCTTGTCCGGCTTTTGCACGGGTGGGCACCGACTCTATTCTCGCGGGAAGTTCCTCTTCACCCTCGTCGAATACCTTTTACCCATGATCCTCACTTTGGCATATCCGTCCTATCAGAGGTAGGTAATCCGCATCTTTGCTGACGTTGTTTGTCGCCCTGTTACCGTCCGCTCGCGGCGCCTCTACGGCCGGTATCAAGGCAGCAACGCGACGTCGTGCCCGATATCTTCGTCGCGCAGCAAGGCTACGACGTCAAGACGCTCCGCTGGGGCATCCCAGCGTGGCTGTCTCAACCTCCCCCCGTCGTCGTCGATGCGCGTCGCCTACGTTCCAGCGCGCTCGCATCATCGCCCAGCCTCCCATCGTCCGGGAGATCTCCCGGGCCCCGTCGAGCAGCGGCAGCTAAGCGCGTCTTGGCGGCGCCTTCGGTGAGTGACGCCGTATGCCACGCCAGAATCTGCGCCGCGCGGACGTCGGTTTGGATGCGCGCGAGTTCGCCGCATTTAGTACCCAAGTTTCCAGTAGGAAGGAATAGCCCCGGCAGCCACGCTGCGGCCGCAGCCACCGACCGCTGCGAATTCGGGCAGAACCAAGGCAGGCCGCCCGCTCCCTGCAGCACGGCACACTCTGTCGCAGATAGGTACTACGCCCGGCGGCGAGGCGGGGATTTGAAGAGAGGGCCTCGCGCATCATCTCACTCGGGGAGGTTATTAGTTGTTCGGCTTTCTCTTGTACAGACAGCCACCCACCGAAGGAGCCTCCGATAGATAAGACCCTTATATAACCCCCCACTAGCTTCCCAAAAAAACCCCTAAATGTCGAGGTCGAGTCCGAGGTGCTCTTCGAGGCCGAGGGCAATGTTGAGATTTTGGACCGCGGCCGCCGAGGCCCCCTTGCCGAGGTTGTCGAGGCGCGCCGAGAGGACGGCCGTTTTGTGGTGGTCGTTTTTGAAAACGAAGAGCTCGAGGTTGTTCGAACCGTTGAGCCTCGTTGGCTCGAGGAAAGTGCCGCGCTCGAGGAAGGGTTCGACGTTGTCGGGATCCACGACAGTCACAAAGGGTTCGTCGCGGTAGTGGGCGTCGAGAGCCGCGTAGAGGCGATCACCCCCGTCCACGTGAAGCATGATGGAGACGACCATACCCGCGTAGTAGTGACCGACCGACGGAAGGAAGAGAGGCGGCGTCTCTAGTCGCGAGTGCTTTGCCATCTCGGGGAGGTGTTTGTGCGACAGGCCGAGGCCGTAGGCGCCCCAGGGTTCGGCGCCTGGGGATTCGTGGATCTCGACGAGGGCCTTGCCGCCGCCCGAGTACCCCGAGACTGCCGAGCAGGCCAACCTCGCGTCGCGTCGCAAGAGCCCCGCGTCTACGAGGGGTCTCGCGAGCGCAATAAACCCCGTCGCGTAGCAGCCCGGGTTGGCGATTCGCGACGATTCGCGGATGCGGTCGCGCTGCCCTCGACACATTTCTGGAAATCCGTAGACCCAATCGTCGTCGCACCGGCGAGCCGTCGACGCGTCGACGATCTTGACCGGGTTCCCCGGCGCCACAAGGCCCACGGCCTCGCGCGCGGCCTCGTCGGGCAGGCACAACACCACGGCGTCCACCGAGTTGATCACCTCGGCGCGCTTTTTCGGGTCCTTTCGGTCAGACCCAAGCAGCGACACCACCTCCACCTCGTCGTGCCTGGCGAGCCGCTCGCGCACCTGGAGACCCGTCGTCCCGGCCTCGCCGTCGATGAACACGCGCTTCGCCTGCAGTCTGCTGCTGCTGCTGCTGCTGCTGCTGCGTCCCCGAGTCGTCGTCCACGCATCCGCTGCTGCTGCGATCACTACCACCACCAACAACATCTTCCAGCAAGCACCAGCAGGGTAATTAAGAACTAGTAAGATGGAGGAGGAGGAGATGGTGCTGCTGTCTGAGCAGATTGGGCGGCTCGGAGCGCTGTCGACGCCCTTCGGTGCGAGGCCTCTGGTGTACTGCGACTGGACCGCCTCGGGGCGAGGCCTCAGGAGCGTCGAGGCGGTGGTGGCGTCGGTGCTGCCGACGTACGGCAACACGCACACCTCGAACTCGGCCTGCGGGGTCCAGTCGAGCAGCTTCGTCGCCGAGGCGCGGAAGGCCGTGGGCGAGTTCGTGGGCGCGCGGACGACCGGAAAGGCTGCGGTCGACGTCGTGCTTTTCGCCGCGAATGCGACGGCCGCGTGTTGCCAGCTCGTCTCGACGCTCGGAATCGGCGAGGGGTGGTTGGTCGTGTCGTCGCCCTACGAACACCACTCGAATCTGCTTCCGTGGCGCGAGGCGGGGGCTGATGTGGTGGTGATCGACGAAGCCCCCGGCGGGGGGGTGGACCTCTCGCACCTCGAGCGGGTTCTCTCTCGAAGGTCGAGCGGCAGAAGTACGGTCGGCGCGTTTTGCGCCGCGTCGAACTGCACGGGTCGACGCGTCGACGTCGAGGCCGTCACGAGGGTGTTGCGGTCGTTCGGGGCGTTGAGCTGCTGGGACTTCGCGACCCTCGCCCCGCACCATCCCCCCGTAATGAACGGGGTCGAGCCCCTGGACGCCGTCTTCTTCAGCTGCCACAAGTTTCTGGGCGGTCCCGGGGCCGCGGGCGTCCTCGTTGTTAAGAAGGCTCTCCTCGATCCAGCGCGGCCGCCCGCGCGGCCCGGCGGAGGGACGGTGTTTTTCGCCACGAAAACTACCCACCGCTTTCTCTCGAATCGCGTCGAAAGGGAGCAGGGCGGAACGCCGGACGTGTTGGGGATCGCGCGCGCGGGCGTCGTCGCGCGCCTCGCTCTTACGAAACGATTCGAATCCCGACGCCTCGCGTTCGATATGATGATGCCGGCGACCGTCCTTCTGGGGACGGGAGATCTGCCGATCTACCCGTTGATGGTGCGGTGCGGGCCGCGGTTCCTCCACTTCAACTTCGCGTGCCAGCTCCTGAACGACTTGTTCGGAATTCAGGCTCGCGGCGGATGCCAGTGCGCGGGGCCGTACGCCCACCGTCTCCTCGGTATCGACGACGACGCCTCGTCCCTGATCGAGCACGCGCTCCTCGAGCACAAGGGCTCGGAAGTGCTGAGGCCGGGCTTCGTCCGGATTTCGATGGCCTCGGTCGCCCACAACTCCTCGGCCGAAGCCCGGTACGTCGAGAGGGCTTGGGCTTTGGTCTCCGCCTTTGGCTGGCGTCTCCTGCCGTCGTATCGCCTCGACGCCCGCAGCGGGGAGTGGCGCCACAGCTCGCGCGTCTCCAAGCCCCTGGGCGACGACCGCCGCTGGCTCGCCGAGCCCCGCGGTTTGGCGGATCGCGCGGCTCCGTCGTTCGACGCTCTCCTGGCCGAGGCCGAGCGCCTCTTGACTTCGGACGACGCGCCGACCGTCAACGACCTCGTCGCGTCCCCGCTCGACGACGCCCTCGAGCCGCTCCGGTGGTTTGTCACGCCGGCCGAGGCCTCGAGGCGCATGAAGACGACGAGGACTAAGGAGTGGCCGGCGGAAGAACCGCTCGAGGGTCCGATCCGATTGTCCGATCCTCGCCCCTGGACGATATCCGACGAAGCTCGATCTAGGCTTCGAAGCGGCTCTTCACCCGAAGAAGAAGCGCGACGAGCCAAAAAACCTCTTCGCGGCCGCAGAGGCGTCGCGACGACGACGACGACGGCGACGACAAAAAAAATAGCGGGAGATGAAGAAGAACCGTTGGTGGTGGTGGAAAAAAAAGACCCTGCGACCCGGCCGCCCAAGCGACTCCTCAAGGCCGTCGGCGAAGCGATCCGGGACTGGGACCTCATCGCCGACGGCGATCGCGTGCTCCTAGGCCTCTCGGGCGGCAAGGACTCGCTCAGCCTCCTCCACGTGCTCCTCCACCTCCAAAGGGTCGCCCCCGTGCGATTCGAGCTCGCGTGCGCGACCGTCGACCCCTTGACCTCGTCCTTCGACCCCTCGCCCCTCATCCCCTACGTCGAGGGCCTCGGGGTGCGGTACTTCTACCTTCGAGACCCCATCGTCGACGCGGCCGCCGACGTCGAGCCCGCCTCCCTCTGCGCCTACTGCGCGCGCATGAAGCGCGGCGCTTTGTACTCTTGCGCGAACCGCGAGAGCTTCAACAAGCTCGCCCTCGCCCACCACCTCGACGACCTCGCCGAGTCCTTCGTTATGACCGCCCTCCACAACGGCGGCCTCCGGGCGATGCGCGCCAAGTACGAGGCCGACCGCGGCGTCACCGTCATCCGTCCCCTCGTCTACGCGCGCGAACACATGACCGCCGCGTTTGCCAAAGCCGCGCGCCTCCCAGTCGTCAACGAAAACTGTCCCGCCTGCTTCGAAGAGCCCAAAGAGCGCGCCCGGGTTAAAAAACTCCTCGCCAAGGAAGAGGCCCTCTTCCCCAACATCTACAGCTCTCTCCGTGCCTGCCTCGAACCCCTCATGGACGACGGCGTCGCCGCCGCCATCAAACGTTTTTCCGACGCAAAAAAACGGACTCCCCGCGCGAGGGAGGTCCACACAGACCTCCTCTCCTCCTTCTCCGACGACCAGCTCCGCGCCGAGCTGGCAGAACGCCGCCGCGCTTCCTCGAAAGACCCTTCTTCTTCTTCTTCTTCTTTTGTGAGGTGTTCTTCGAATACTTAGGAGGATTCGTTCCTTCGTGGTCGGTGTCAACGCGTGTGTATTCCAGATAGTTGATTTTAATTTCGTCGCCCTTGCGTGCTGCTGCTGCTGCAACCTCGAGGAGTGGCTCACGCGGCCACACCACGTTGGATTGTCAGCGCGTAATAGGCACCGATCTCTAAACTAGAATTGCTGAGACGACCTGGAGGGGGGGTTATCAATTATCAAGTAGACGTGCTTGCTGCTGACGCCGAAGAGTGAGTGCGAAACGAGTGGTGATGGCAACGTACGTACGTACTCGAGTGCCAACACCACAGATGCTCGCCTTTGACGACCGACCCCGCTTACTACTCTTTTGGCTGCGTGAGGCTCGAGGCGAGGCGAGGCTCTTCATCAATCGATCTTGGCTGAGAAGCGAGAAGTCCAAATGATGCGCTCGGCTCGGCTCGGCTCGGCTCGGCTCGGCTCGGCTCGGCTCGGCTCGGCTCGGCTCGGCTCGGCTCGGCTCGGCTCGGCTCGGCTCTTCATCAATCGATATTGCCTGAGAAGCGAGAAGTCCAAATGATGAATTAGAAGGGGGCACACTCCTCGCTTTATTTCGCGACACAAAAAACGCCACGTGTGCGTCGCAAGATGATTGGTGCGCAACAAGCACACTGCGCTCGCACGAAACTCTTCTCATGCGTCTCGGAGAACGCCGCGCGCGGTTTCCTTCCTTCGTTCAGGAGAACGGGCGTCGCGAGTTGTGAAGAGCACCAAGTTCACTTCATCTTGCGAGAGTGTCTACATTTCCATCGCGTCATAGATTTCCCCGCGAGACGAGACGAGACGAGACGAGACGAGACGAGACGAGACGAAACTACTAATCTGCGACGGAGGAGGCGGCTTTCTCTCCCGGATCCTCGTTTCTTGAAGAAGAAGAAGAAGAAGAAGAAGAAGAAGAATTTGATGGTCGTCGTCGATATTACCTAAAAGTACTAGAAGGAAAAAGAAAGCTAAGCATCGTCGATGACCGTGTTGAGGCAGAATAGGAATTGGTTGACGTCGAGGGAGTGAGGGGATGCGTCGGCGTCGTCGTCCTCCGAAGAAGACTGCTTGGCCATCTCGGTGACCATCAAAAGGTGTTTGACGCCGATGGGGGAGGTGATGTTGTTGGCGAGGGTGTCGACGATTTGCGGGTTGTCGATCTGGTTGGCGAGGACGGCGGCGAATTCAGTGGGAGAGGAGAGCTTGGGTACGTGGAGAAGGACGTTGAAGACGTCGAAGAGCTCGAGGTTTCTGAGGGTTTGGCGCGTTAGAGAAGTCGTGCAGATGACGAGGAGGCGGTGGTTCTTGGGCACGGGGGGCTTCTTCAAAAGGACGAGGAGGGTCTGGAGGACAGCGTTGGAGAAGCGGGGTCCAATGGGGGAGTACTCGACGAGGCGCTCTATATCGTCGACGACGAGCAAAGAGAGCGGGCTCTTGTAGCTGTCCATGAAGAAGTTGTGGATGTGCGTGCACTTGGAGGCTTCGCCGTAGCCAATGGTCTTGTCGGCAGCGAGGAGGCGGATGAAGGGGTACCTGGAGGTGACGGCCTTGGACGCCGCGAGGGCGGTCTTGCCCGAGGCCGGCGGTCCCTCTAACAAGACGGTCATGAGGGGCGTCTTTTCCGAGGACTTGACTTGCGCGACGAGGCGGTCGAGGGACTCGGATATGTCGACAAAGGTCCTGCCGTATTCGACGATGCCGTTTTGGTAGAGCTGTTCGAGGGACTCGACGTTGACGCCGAACGCTGGCTGGACTTCTGAGAGCGCGAGGTCGAAGTCTTCGGGTCCGACGGCCAACTGCGACTCGTCGAGCTTCATTTTTGTCACGTCGACGCAGCGTCGCAGCGCGTAGGACGCCGCCGCCTTGACCAAACCTTCCAGCTCGGCCCCCGAATAATTTTTCGTCTCCTTGGCCAGCTTGGGCAGGTCGACGGCTCGAATTCTGTTCGACTCGCGCATCGACGCCGTCTTTATCTCCAAAATCTGAAGCCTCCCCGCCTCGTCGGGCAATCCGATTTCCACGTGCAACTCCAAGCGTCCCGGCCGTAGGATGGCCTCGTCGATCATGTCCTTGCGGTTGGTCATCCCGATAATGAGGATGTTGTTGAGCGAGTCGACGCCGTCGATCTTCGCGAGGAGCTGGTTGACGATCGAGTCTTGTACGCCCGTGCCGTCGCGCGACGACCCTCTCGACTTCATGATCGCGTCCATTTCGTCGAATATGATAATGTGGAGCATCGACTCGTCACCCTTTGATTTTTGTTCGACCTCGGCGTCGGCGAAAAGCTCGCGAATCTTTTCCTCGGACGCGCCCACGTATTTGTCGAGAATTTCCGGTCCGTTCACGATTTTCGGCTCCCTCGCGTTCAACACCTTACCGATCTGCCGCGCGATCAACGTCTTCCCACACCCCGGTGGCCCGTGCAGCAGCATTCCGCGGACGTGCGTGATTCCCAGCTGCTGGATGATGTGCGCCGGGTAGATGCGCGACGCGAACGCTCGGCGAAAGATCGTGTTAAACTCCGACTGCAGACCCCCGATCCCCAGCTTCCCAAAGTCGAAATCGCTGTTAAAAAGGTTCACCCGCGGGGCATCGGGGTTGTTCGTCAGCTTCACCCCGTTCTGCGACTGGAACGCTATTCGCGACGGACCGATCACCTGGCCGAACCGCGAAGTCGACCTCCGCCCCGGCTCGACCTGCCCAAAGTCCACCGCTTCGACCGTCGCTTCCAACGCGGTCCGCCGAAACGCAATCGCCAGTTTCTGACCCACCGCAAACACCTGCATCAAGTACTCCTTCTTAAAGTACTCGCCCAGAGCCTGCGCGTCCAACTCGACCGACTTGTGCTGCTGCATCGACGACACCGACAACTTGAGACTCTCGACGGCCATCGACGGCGTCGGCAAAAACGGCTCTACTTCCACCCGATCGCCCAGCTCCAACAGCGCCGTTCGTCTTTGTAGCGTCGACACGCCCAGACTCCCCACCTCGAGCTTGGCGTCGGGGCTCGCCGTGAACACCCACATCATTCGCGCGCGGACGTACACCAACACCTTGTCCCCGTCGCCGAGACCCTGGTCCGGACTCCGAGCCTTGTACGCCTTAAAGTCAGACGGGTGCATGTACACCTTGTTCGTGTACGCGGCCTGCTTACTCGGCGAGTTGTCCACCTCGAGCATATTATCGTCTTCCTGATCGATCGACGAGGGTTTCTTTCTTTATTTACCCTTATTATTTGTTTGTTGCCGAAAAAAAACCCTCCCTTTTTTCCGTTGCTTGCTTGTACCTGCTCGTCAAGATGATCTTGTTTGACCTGCTTCTCCGGGTGGGTAGGTAGGTAAAACGACGAGAAAAGTG
Organism: Chrysophaeum taylorii; assembly: GCA_029834535.1. Classification (NCBI taxonomy): domain Eukaryota; class Pelagophyceae; order Pelagomonadales; family Pelagomonadaceae; genus Chrysophaeum; species Chrysophaeum taylorii. The sequence goes on from JAQMWT010000232.1 coordinate 33,184, forward strand.
GCGATGAGCGGCGACAAAGAGGACGCGCGACTTGGAGCTCTCGAGTCGTATTTTTGCGCTCTCAGTCAGTCAGTCAGTCAGCCAGTCAGTCAGTCAGCCAGTCAGTCAGTCAGTCAGTCAGTCAGTCATCTTCGAGCAGGAGAAGGCGCCGCCCTTTTGCACCCAGATCACGTTATTTTATAAAAGAGTGTTTTTTCACCCATAAAAAGGGGGCAGTTACGTACGATGCGGACTGAGCTTGGCCGTAAAAACTAGAGGGTCGAAAAGAAGGCGGCCAGCTTGTCGGCGGCGAAGTTGACAATGGCGGGTGAGTCGTAGATGTCGGTCTGACCCTCGGAGGAGAGGTCGACCTTGGATTTGTTGGTGCCGGGGATGGCGTCGAAGAAGCGGTGGGCGAGGGGGGGCGCAATGGCGTTCTGGCCGTGAAGCATGATAAATGGGGTTCCCCCGAGCTTCGAAGCCGCGGGCTGGACATCAAACTGCAAAAAAAACTCGCGCGACATGACGGCAAACTCGTTTTTATAGTTGGGGACTGCCATGCGGCCCCCAGGACCGTAGTAGTCGAAGGTGGACTGCATCGTCATCGCCGCGTCGCCCTCACCAGGCGGCAGCACGGCTGGTATGACGTCGAGCTCGCCAGTCGTCTCGAACTTGATCCGAGCCGCGCGTCCCGCGGCGACCTTCTCCTCGAATCCGGCCGCGTCGCTGCGCTTCATCGCTTCGACGTCGCGGTAGTAGCCCGCGACAGCACCGAAGCCCTTGACAACAACGGCTTTGTCGGCGATGGTACGTGCCAAGTATCCGCACCCGAGGCAAATTCCGAGCGCGAAGACGTCCGTGATATCCGGCCTCGCGCGGAGCGCCTCGAACGCCGCCGCGAGGTCCTCGAGCTTGTGCGGGTAGTACTCGTACTGCCGCGGCGCGCCGCCGGATTCGCCGTAGTGCCGGTGGTCGATGGCGAGGGCTGCAAACCCTCTAGAAGCCATCGCGGCCGCGTACGTCCCCGTCACCTGTTCCTTCACAGACGTCATTGGCCCTCCCACAACAATCCCTGGATACTTCTCGCCGGCCGGCAGGTGCAAGTGACCGACAACTCTGTCGCCCCCGACGGAGAACTCGATGCGCTCGACACCACCCATCTCTTTCTGCTTCGGCTCCAGAATGATCGAGGAATCCGTTGCGTCGCAAACGGTTGGCACAATGTCCAGCCATCATACCGTCTGTGAAGAAGCTATGACACTTACCCCTGCACCACGTATCCAGTATCCTTACGTCTTTCTCTTATCGCTAGTCTAACGCCTCATGCCATTCGTAACATGGTACCAGGTGTTCAAGGCCGAACGACCTGAGCTTGACTTCACGGACAACAGCGACTCCTCCTCGGCTTCAGTTCATTGCTACGTGTTCGGTTCGTTGTCGTCTATCATGTCCTCGATCGAAATTAAGGATAGCAAGCTTTCGCGATGCTTTCAGTGGTGAGCGACATCTTTTTCACCAATGGACCCGGCGCCTGGAAAACATGATCATTTCCACCGGTGATCGCATTATCTTGACCACTGACACTTGGACTAGCATTTCCGCTTCTGGCTGCTCTGAAGAAGAATTTGGTCTCAAGCAGCAACGCTGGTACAGTGCACTCTTCATGGCACTACCAATGCATGATACTGATCGTGCGGATATCCGTGAAAACCGCGATATGAACTTCACGCGGCTTTACAAACGCATTACTGATGTTTACATGGGTCATGGAGATCGTGTCGCTCAGTCTGCAATTGCTTCGCTGCATTCCTTGGTGTGCAATAACATCGATGAACTTGAGTCTTTTCTTAACAAGTTCATCACTGGTGTTCAAGTTGCTCGGCATCATCAAGATTTCCCTGACTCAAGTGCATTGCAGTTGCTTCAAACGAAAATCCCCGACTCGCTCTTGTCTAAGGATCTCATTGCACTTGATCCTAAATTGCGCACATATGATGGTTTCGTTGATCGCCTCCACAGTAAAGTTTTTGATTATCTTCAGACCAAGTCTGTGCACGTCCATGCTACGTTCCGTGAAAGTCCCCGTCATCGTGAACGTTCCAACTTTTATGGTCGCCATCCTTCTGAAAAGTATTTTCATCGCTTCAATGCTTTGCGCTCTCAACAACGTTCTAGCCCACGCCCCTCTTTTCGATCATCATTCCGTCACCCACCTTCATCTTCACGTGGTTTTCATCGCAAGCGCCAACGCCATACTGATCTTTGTCACTTTTGTGGTATTCCTGGCCATCACCAGAAAGATTGTCATAAGCGTCAGCGCTATTTGCTCTCACAAGCTACCCCCGCCCACGGCATCAACACCAATACCCACGTCGGTTGCATTCCCAATACCCACCTCGGTCCACTCCCCAATACCCACCTAGGCCCCATCCACCCTTCTACCAACACCATCTTTTCACCCCCAATCCACCCTTGCCACCATCTCAATCCTCTCCGCCGCTTCTTGCGTTGCCACCCTCCACCACACCCTCTGTCCCGCCTTCCACCGCTGTCACCCTTCCTGACCCATCCCTTTCTGCACCCACCTACCCGTCCTACAATTTCCACCTTCTTTCCATCTCCCCCTCCATTCACCAAGTCCTTTCCTCCACCAACGCCCGTACCGCTCTGCTCACCGCTCGTGAGCGCGACTACCTTCACAGCACCAACCTTCGTCTCGTTGTCTATGATACCGGCGCCAACGTCAGCCTTTTTAATTCTCCCGCTGGCTTCACGGACCTTGACAACACTCAACAGCATTCCATCACTTCTGCTATCGGCACTGGCTCTGTTTCCGGTTCTGGCACTGCTCACTTAACGTTCCCTTCAATTGGTCCTCTTGACAATCGTGGTCTTCCTTCTCCTGCACCCACTCTTTCCGCCCCTCATGGTATACATGTCGCGTTTCCGCATACCCTCATCTCTCCTGGCCTTGGTGACAAACGGATTCTTTCGGATCATTCCCTTGAACAAGTTGGTTACGATTGCCACACCATTCAGGCCGTTGATCCTGCTTATCCGCAACGTATTTTACGTCACCGCCAAACGCATCACGTTATTCCCCTGCTTCGTCGCTGTGGTCTTCTTTTGATCGTCTGTTGGATCGGCAATACGACCGCTGCGCCCTACACGGACTACGTTTCACCTTTTGTGGCATTTTCTTCTTCCCCTCGTGTCCATGATCCTTGTGCGTTTCCCGCTGTGTCTCAACGCACTCAACTAACTTTCGATCTTTGGCATGCTCGTCTTGGTCATTATAGTCCTGCCTATCTTCGGCGTTTGTCGTCTCTTGCTGTTGGCGCACCGTTTTTCCCGAGCTCCGCGTCGCTTTCTTTTTGTCCTGCTTGTGCTCTCGGTAAAATGCATGCTGCGCATGTTGGCCAACGTAAAGCTCATGCTTCCACTTCGTCTCCTTCCTCCGAGCCTTTGTCTCGTCCACGTGCCGTTGCGCCCTACCTTATTATCCACGCCGATCTCATGTTTGCTGGCGTCCCATCCTACATATATCACGATCGCGCGATCCTCACGTTTGTCGATGATCATACGCGCCGCCGCACGCGTTACTTTGCTCCACGACACGATGACCTTACGAACGCTCGACAACTCGAACTTTTTCTGTCTACCGTGGTTCGCCCATTCGGATATCGCGTTGCCCTCATCTACACCGATCGTGACCGCTCTCTTATGGGCCAATTCGAAACCTTCTGTCTGGGCAACAATATTGCGCTTCGGCGCGCTCCGGCAGCACAGTCCAAAACTTCACAGGCTCACGCTTTTTCCGGTGTTGTGGAACGCTCTCATCGCGCAACCGCGGATATTACTCGCACTCTTTTGGTACATGCGCACCGTCCACCTGATTTTTGGCGTTGGGCCATGGAAACGGCTGACTTCATCTCTGAGCGTATGCCAAATGCCTCTAATCCTGGATATATGACGCCATATGAAATGCTACATGAAACACTCCCGCGTGTCGATTTTCTTCGTGTTTGGGGCTGTCCTGCTGCAATTCTCACTGGCGACAAATGGCCTACCAAAGCTATAACCGGTATCTTCATTGGGTATCCCTCTGCAGGCCCTGGATATCGCATATTGCTTCAACTCCCCACAGGTCCTGTCATCCACACCTCGATTGATGTTGTTTTTGACGAAAATTTCGCTCTGCGTAAGTCACTGTCCACCCAACCCCTTCCTCCGACTCTCGTGGATTCTCGTTTTCCTGACTTGTTTTATTACGACCCTCGTCTATCTTCGGCCGTAGCCCCTATATCTTCTGTTTTTGATGCTCCGGAGCCGGCCTTATCGGGACTGATCACCCCAACGTCACTGCCCACAATGTTACCGGCCAATACGAAACGTGCACCATTACGTCGTGCCAAACGGGGCCGACCGCGCAAAGTCGACCAACTTTCTACGGGCCATGTTTCATCCTGTCAGAATGTTGATACGGGCCATTCTGATGTTGATACGGGCCATTCTGATGTTGATACGGGCCATTCTGATGTCGATACGGGCCATTTCTGTTTCCTCTGTCGCTTCTGTTTCCCCCTGTAACTCTTTGTATGTCTCTTCTGTTAGCTTTCGTTTGTTAGTTCATTATGTCATCCTTCCCCTTTGTTTAGCTAACACCCTTGTTGATCCTCATGCACACGTTTATTACTCTGCTTCCGAAGAAATGTCCCAGTATTCAGACCTTGACGAAACTACTATCACTTCCGCCCATTTACGTGAAGCTTTAGCTCCGACCAATCCTGAGCGTCCTGGCTGGTTGCAAGCCATCGCTAAAGAATACAGCTCTCTTGGTCAACTTGGTTGTTGGGATGTGATTCGCCTCCCTCAGACTTTTTCTGGCAACATTTGTACCCTCAAGTGGATCCTCCGCAAGAAGTATGACTCTGGCCGCTTCAAATCGTACAAGGCTCGCCTTGTCGTCCGCGGTTACACCCAGGTTCACGGCGTTGATTATCATGACACCTACTCACCGGTTGCCAACATCGTCACGATCCGTTTCTTTCTGACCTTTGTCGCTGTTCATGACTGGGATTTGCACAAGTTGGATGTTAGCTCCGCTTTTATTCAAGCTCCCATTGACGAAGACATCTATGTCTGGCCACCCGAAGGCTATGCTCCTCGCCAACCCACCGATGGTTCCAAAATCGTTTACAAGCTTCGTCGCTCTTGGTATGGTTGCAAACAAGCTTGTCGCAATTGGTGGCTTTATTAGGAACGCTTCCTTCTCAATGATTGTGGCTTCGTCCGCGGATCTGGTGACACTTACCATTACAAGCTCGTGCTCAATTCTACCGTGGTCCTCCGTCTCGTTTTAGTCGTTGATGATCTTCTTGTGGCGCACCCTCCTCATTGCATTGGCCATTACCAAGCCTTTTTCCTCCGTTTCCGCGCTTTCACTGACGTCAATGAACTCGATCTCACCTCTTACGTTGGTCTTCGCATTACGCGTGATCGCCCTCGGAGAACCCTCACTCTTGACCAATCCCATGCTATCCGTGAAATCCTTACCGAACATCGCTTCGTCAACAGTAAACCCGAACTCACTCCCGCTCCCAAAGGTCTTCATCTTTCTACGGCTGATTGTCCGGCTCCTGGTTCTCCAGATCACAGTTTCATGGCACGCACCCCTTTTCGCCGTATTGTTGGCTGTGTCCTCTTCATCTCCATCATGACTCGCCCTGATATCACTTGGTCCGTCAATCAGTGTGCGCGTTTTTCCCACAATCCTGGTAAACCACACTGGCACGCTTTATCCCACACTCTGCGTTATCTCAACGGTACTCAGGATCTTGCCCTTATTCTTGGTCGCGATTCTACCCTTCATCTCTGTGGTTATTCCGACTCCAGCTGGGCCGACGACCCTGATGACCGCCACTCTACAACTGGGTTTTGTTTTCTTCTCAGCGGCTCTATGATAGCCTACTGCTCCCGCTCGCAATACCTACTTGCTCGTTCTTCTTTCGAAGCTGAATTGCTTGCTCTTTACGCTGCTACTGCTGAGCTCTCTTGGCTTCTCAAACTTTTTGATGACTTTGATCTCCCTCGTCACACGGTCCCAATGTATGTTGATAATAGCACCACCGTCACTCAAGTTCGTCTCCAATGTCTCACACGGCGCACCCGCCATATTGACATTCGCTTTTACAGTACCGCCGAATATCATCGCAACCACATCATCGATCTCAAGCACATACCCCGCCTTAACAATCTTAGCGACATTTTCACCCGCAGTACGGAAGCTCCTTCCTTCCTCCGGCTTCGTGCTCGTTACCTCACTTCGTGATCTTCGCCCTGATCTCTGTTGTCTCTTTTTCTTGCCACAATGCCTCTGTGACGTCTTCCTCAGAGCTTCTCCTCTGTGAGCGTCTCACTTACCCCTTTTTCTTTTTCCTTCTTTTCCAGCACCTGTGTGAGGACCTCACTTACCCCTTTTTCATTTTCCTTCTTTTCCAGCACCTGTGTGAAGAAGCTATGACACTTACCCCTGCACCACGTATCCAGTATCCTTACGTCTTTCTCTTATCGCTAGTCTAACGCCTCATACCATTCGTAACAGCGTCGGTTGGTTCGGCGTAGACCGAAGTTGTAAGATAGATCAATGGAGCATGATGCGGGAGGCGATGTCGTCGACGAGCCAGTCGATACCCTCGAGCAAGCCGGCGCCGGTCTGGGCCGAGCAGCCGACGACTCTCGAGTGTCGGTGTTTGAAATTTTCCAAGTGAAGGAGGGAGGAAATGGCGTCTGAGTCGAGGGCTCCATTGAGGTCCTGCTTGTTGGCAAAGACGAGGAGGGTCGCCCCACCCAACTGCTCCTCCTTTAAGAGGGCGTGGAGCTCGTCCCTGCACGCCTCCAAGCGCCATCGGTCGGCCGAGTCGACCACCCAAACGATGCCGTCGGTAACCTCGAAGTAGTTGCGCCAGTATGCGCGGATCGTCTGCTGGCCGCCGACGTCCCATATGCTCAACTTGTAGCCGCGATGTTCGAGTGTTTTGATGTCGAAGCCGAGCGTCGGGCTGATCGTGTCGGTTGGCTCACCGTTGAACTTCTTCACAACGGTTGTTTTGCCCGCGTTGTCGAGGCCGACCATCAAGATCTTCATCTCCCGCTCCTTCTCGCGGAGCTTGCGGACGATGGTGAGGAAGCCCATTTTTTGTTTGAGGACAAAGAAAGGGTTTAGGGTTAAGATGGATGGCGTTAGAATGGAGTCGATCCATGCTGGCGTCGCGATGGTGTGGAATCCCGAAATTGCGACAGTCTTGCACCCAGACAAGGTGCGGCGGTGGTGGGTCTACGGCGACCTGAGCGAGTGGTCGCGGCGAGAAGTCCAGGAGATGCTGGGATTGTGCTGCTGCGTCGGGGATGCGGACGCCCTCGTCGCGCTGCGGTCGTGGGCACGACAAAAGCGTTACGAGATCGTGCTCCACGAGGCCGTTTTGGACTTTAGCCGCGAAACGCGGACAGCTAATGTTGCGGAGGCCACGTACCACCAAGCCGTGGCGGCGCTCTTCGGAGGCGAGGCAAGGCAAGGCATTGATTGATTGACTGACGACTAAGCTCCGTCGTCGTCAAGGAGAGCCGCGACGGTGCCGAGAATTCTAGAGAGCGAGTCCGCTCGGCTGAGGACGTGGTCGTCCTGGAGCCGGTCGACACTCCGGCAGCCGAAAGCCTCATAGAGCCCGGCGGTGCGCGGGGGGCAAAAGTCGTCATAGAGCGCCGTTACGACGGCAACGCTGGGGGGGTGCGGGATGCGCGGAGGGTGTCGCACGAGGCACGCGGCGGCCATCGCGACGGAGGTCGGGGCGAGCAGGAGCGCTGGAATTTCCTTCTTTTGCTCGGCGAGGAGCCAGTGCGCGACGCCGCCGCCCCAAGAGAACCCGACTACGAGCACGACGCGCCTCCGGGCAGCGAGGGCGTTGGCGTTGGCGACGCCGCGAGCGATCGAAAACAATACTAATCCCGCGACCGCGAGTCGCGCCGCGGCGAGAGCGGCAACGACGACCGCGACGCAGTAGAGTGGGTCGTCGAGCGCCTGGCAGGCGAGAACGACGCCGACGACGAGACCCCCGAGCACCAAGACGAACGGATTCAACAGCCAGTAGCTGCGGCGCATCTCTACGCAGACTAGAGGGATTGAACGATGTTACCAGCCGCACGGCGGCATCGGCAGCGGAACTTCTTCGCACGCTAGCCCGCGCGCCTCGAGCGCCTGCACGACCGTCGGCAGTGGCCCCGGACTCCATCCCGAGAGGATAAGCGCCGTCTCCATATGATACGACGAGACGATGAGGGTTTAGGACTGAGTGAGTCTTATTATGAGTGTGCCGTTAAGAGATCGCAGCCGTGGGGCGTGACGAGGAGCATGTGCTCGAACTGGGCCGCCCGTGCGGCATCCTGGGCATAGACGGACCAGCGGTCGTCCGCGACGAAGAGCTCGGTGGGGCGCTCGGTGAGGATGGGCTCGATCGTAAAGACGTGGCCCGGCTTGAGGGTGAACTTGTCGCGGTTGGGAAAGTGCTGGACGAGGGGCGGTGTGTGGAACTGGGTGCCGATGCCGTGGCCGCAATACTGTTTGACGACACCCAAACCTAGGGGTTCCGCAACTTTTGCGACGGCGTCACCCACAGCCGTAAGGCAGACGCCAGGTCCGACGACGGCACACGCGGCGTCGAGCGCGGCGCGGGCCGCGTCGACAAGGACAAGGGCGTCGCGGTCGGGCTCCCCGACAATCACAGTCTCGCAATTGTCCCCAAAGACTCCATCAAGAAAGACGGAAACGTCAAAACTGACGACATCGCCGTTGACTAGCGGACGATCGTCGGGAATTCCGTGACAACAGACGTCATTATTCGACGCGCACAGCGACTTGGGGAAACCGAGGTAGTTGAGGGGCGCCGGGTACGCGCCCTCCTTCAGGATGGCCTCGTGCACGATGGCGTCGATCTCGTCCGTGCTCCGCCCTGGTTCGGCGAGCGAGCACGCGAGGTCCAACATGCGTCGCGCGAGCCGTCCAGCAACGCGGATGCGCTCCACGGTCTCGCCATCGTGCCAAGACTCCATCCCCTGGCTCTCCACGCGACCCGTAAACGCATAGCTCGGCCGCGAGATGTGCGCTGGCACACTTCGCAGCCATCGACGTGATGGCCGAATCATGCGATACCAGGGTAAGCAAAAAAAGCATCTCCGCTTTTTAAACTTCTGGCCCGACAGAACACGTGCGTCTCGTTGACGATGCAGTTTTGACGGCCACAAAAGTTATGAAACGAGGGTTGACTTGTCCTCGCCACTCACGATCCGTAGAATCTTCTTATCTGCGCGGTTTTCGATGAGCGAGGATGCCTCGGGAGGGCATCGCTCGCAGATTCCGGGGTGCACTAGCTGCTCTTCTGGATGCCGACGGCAACAAAGTACGGTCCAGCCCGCGGCCGAACCCCCGTGCATCGTTGTGGCACTGGTCGTTCCTCGAAATCGGCTGTGGCAGCGGGGGCTTCGGAGAGGTTTGCGATTATTATTATTATTATTATTATTAATGTTCGCAGACTTTCGGTAGTACTGTGCTCTGTACGCGAATGGCGAAGCGGCCACCGCGGTACTCCTCCTCCTCGGCGCCCGTGGCTAGGCCGTTCGACGCTAGGATGGTTTCCCGCGCGCAGCGGTCCTCCCGTTTTGGAAGCTGCCCATGTCTCGCCAACTTGGGAATGTTATCGGAAGCCCCTGAGCATAATCAAGTTACCCAATGTTGAAGAGTTCTGAAGTCTTCTGGAATCGTCAGGTACTAGGAATCGTAATACAACTTTCGGGGTTTCGCAAGAACAAACCGCAACGGATCTGATGCGACACCGTCGCCTCCTCTCTCGAGGCGTTCGAGCCGTAGCCCGGAAGGAAGCGCTCGAAGAAGACATGGCGAACGGCGGCTCGTTTCTCGCTGTAACTGATGACAGCGATACCTTGGATTATTCGAGGAGGTCGTTGTCGGACACAAACACGAGGCCAGTCTTCTTCAAGGCAAAGCGCAAGCGTGAGCAGCAGGGGAGGAAAACCACCAGAAAAGAGTTCTCGACGCGACGCGCAAGCGACCGCGAGTTGCTCGTGGCGTCGGTGAGCACGTCGTCGCTGAACAACGGCGTCAAGACGAGATCTGCTTTGGACGGAGTTCGCAACAGCGTAAGCAAAGCCTGGCTGCCCTCGAACAGCACCCCGACGTTAGCCACGGACGGTCATGTCCAGGCGGGGAACCGGTGCGCACTTTGCAGTGAGTGCGACGCCTTGATCGTTCGACGCGAATGCCAAAACTGCCATCACAACAACGCCCCCTCGAAGAAGAAGGCTACCGACGATTCGCTACCAAACTGCCGTTTCGCAGTTCGTCCTCCCGCGCGCGATCTCGGCCAGGAGGATGGCCGAGGACAACCGGCCGAGCTAAAAAGTCATGATGACGAGCCATCTCGGCGAGACGCTACCTCGGATCTCGCGATCGATTCACTCGCCGCGGCTTTCTCCGACGATATGGTGGCCGAAAATATCGTCGACGATGGCGATTCGCCGCGATGCGGCGACGCGCTGGGTCCGGAGACTGCTGAGCGCCTCTTTGATCTCTTCGAGCACGCCCGCTACTGCTCGGGGCTGCATCGTTCGCGACGTCACGCCACCCTGTGCACGTGCACGAAGTACGTGATGCTTCACCTTCGCGACTGTGCGGGCACCCTCCCGAACGGGGACGCGTGCCCTTTTGATTGGTGCGGACTCTTCCACCACGCGCTTGCCAAGCGCCTCGAGATGACATAGCAAGCAAGCAAGCCTCCCCGCGGCGGCCCTCTCGAAAGGGTCCGCGTCGCGTTTAGATCCCGGTGGTCTCGGGGGCGGCAGACACGACACCAGTGTCTGTTTGTCGTATAGATATGTCTAGACGTGTCTGATGTCGGACATCGCGCGTGCCTCACTAGAATGAAATACATGTTGAGCGAAGAGTTCGTGCGCGTGTTTTCAACAAACAAACAAACAAACAAACAAATAAACAAACAAATAAACAAACAAACAAAGAAAAGCGCCCCAAAGAAAGTTAGCCAGGCACGCACAACGGGGGCACGATGGAACAGGCGGGCAGAAAGGAAGGGCGATTAGGTACACGGGGGGCAGCGGACTCTCAGAAGGCCGAACTGAAGGGCGAGCGCGGAGAAGATGGGAATGGTGAGGTTGTCGTTGATGCCAAAGGGCTCGTGGAGCTCGGTGAGGGTCGCGACCAATGCAGCGAGGAAGACCGCGTACTCGCGCAGCGGGACCGAGGCGAAAGTGAGACAGCCGACGAGGAAGCAAACGGAGAACATGGCGAGAGACCCCTCGAGGGACTTTTTTCCAGCGCGGCCGAGCTTGACGTGGGCGACCTCGCCCCCGAAGGAGACCCCAATGAGAGCGGCCGACATGTCCCCCAAGACGAGGAAGAGGACGGAGGCCATCCCAATGGAGGGCGGGCTGAAGGAGATGGAGAGCGTGCAGCCGAGGCTAAAGTAGCAGCCGCCCGTGAGCTGGCGCGTTTCGTGATCGCGCAAAATTGACCTCAAGGGCCAGTGTCTGGCGACGAATGGGATATTCAATCGTGCCAAGTCAGCGCACCATCCGACGGTCGTGATCGCCCAGCATAGCTTGATGCAGTCGGAATTACGCCAGCCCTCGCGCAGCAGGAGGAGGTGGCAGAGGGGTACCAGGAGCCCGCAGAGATGGAAGGTCTTGCGCTCGATCTCGCGCATCGCGCGCTTGATGTGGGCGAGGGGGACCCCCCACTCCCGCAGCACGTTACTTGGCCGCGCGGCGGCGCGCGGGGACGAGACGCTGCGCTGGTACCGCGCGGCGATGGTCACCCCCGTCGCCAGGAGGGCGAGCACAATGCTCAGGAGGTACCGCGTGTCCGGCCCGATCCAATCCTCCTCCAGGAAAACCGTATTCATCGTCACATCCTTCGATGTAAGAAGAAGAGGTTTTTTTTTTGAAACGAGGAGGACATCTCATCTTATTAGTAGAAAGGGGGATATATATTTTTGAACTCAAACCACGGGTGCGGCGCAGAGGGCCGCGTAGACGAGCTGGCCGAGGCCCATACCGCCCGCGACCCGCAGCGTGCCCCACCCGATCATGAGGCGGGTCTGCGCGTACTTGAGGCGCGCGTAGGGGGTTGGTCTCGCCTGGAACTGGATCCAGAAGTAGGCGAGGCTCTGGAGGACGGTCGGGACGGGGTGGTGGTCGGCGGCCTGCTTTGCGAACTGGCGGTTCCGTGCATAATTGAAAGGGCTAGACACAATGGCCGCGCAGCCGGCCGCCACGGCGTCGGCCGCGAAGGCGCCGGCCCGGGTGTCGGTGTGGAGAAACTGGCGGCGGAGCTCTCGTCGCAGCCAGGCGAAGACGGCGCCAAAGGCCATGTCGCGCGCGACCGTCGCGGAAAAGCCCGTGAAAAAGGCCCTCAAACCACCGCGCTCGTAGGTCGCGACGGCGGCCTGCGCGACCGACTTGTTCTCGGGATTGGAGAGGTCGCCCCAGCTTCGGTACTTGACGGCGGCTAGAGGACTTAAGAGAAGCGCGTTGACGGCGCCCGCAAAATTTCCGGCAACAATCGAGCAAGCTGCGCTGCCGTCCGGGAGGCCCGCCTCGTGCGCCACCGTGCGGCCGACCTCCTCGAGGGGAAAATAGAGTCCCGTGCTCAGGCTGCGCGACACGATTGTCTGGCCGACGCCGTGGAAGGGCGTCGTCCAGTTCAAGGGGCTCAGGAACCGCCGCTTGGTGCAAACGCTCAGAAACAAGGCGCGGTCGTAGGGGTTTAGGACTGCGGTCACGACCATCCCGGACGCAAACCCCGCAGACAGGATGTGCGCGGCGCTGTTTCCCGAGAGAAGCAGCCCTTTCTTGTTGTTGTCAGTCATTGGTTTTTGTCGTGGTGACGGGTTAGAGCGGGCGCTACTAAAAATTGAAACGGGTTAGGGGTAATAAATAATCTTCTGGCAATTATTATTATACTAGTATTCAGCGTGGTCCCTATGGTGGGAGGCTCCTGCGCGTCGCGCTTTCCACGGGTCTCCGTTTTACGATCCCGATCCCTCGACCTTTTTCGTTGCCGAGGGGCCAGCGATGGGCGGTGCGGAAGATCGCGTTCACGCACCTGCCCAAGTGCGGCGGCACGAGCTTCGTCAAGGAGATGCGAAGCTTTGGGCTACAGAATTGCTTCGAGGTCGTTGCGCGGAACCCCAATCACACGAGTTGCGTCCGTCCTCCTGCGGTCGTCGCCGCGAGCCCACGTTCATTCGATGTACTTGCGTCGACTCGACCTGGGGCGCCGAGATCGGGACGGTCCCGGGCGACGGCGGCGACGCGGACTACGACGGCGCGCGCACTTTCGTGGGTTGGTTGCGCGACACCCAGGTTGGCTACGACTACGACTTCAACTGCTTTGACCCGCGGAACCTCCAGACCTGCCACATGAGCAGCTGCCGCCGCGACCTCGCCAAGCGCTGGCCCCGGGCCGCCAGCCCAACCGCGCCCTCGAGGAAAGGTCCAGCATCGCCGGGTCGGTGGCCAACACGCTTACGGCCGACTGGGTCGGCCTCACCGACTTTTACCACGAGAGTCGTCTTTGCCTCCTCCACTTTGGTGGCCCCGGAAAAACGGCGCGCTCTCGCCCCACGGCGCCTGCCACTCCCGTCATCGTAATGGGACTACGACGCCGTCGCGCCACGCGATGCACCCGCACATTCGCCACGGCGTGCGGGTCCAAGACGAGCGCGAGCTCGAAAGACGGCGCCACGCCATGGTGGACAACAACTTGACCTTGCTCGACGCGGCTCTGGTGCGCGAGGGCGCGCGACGGTTCTTCGCTGACCAAGAAGCGGGAGCGCCTCGCCCAGACCCCCATCCTGTGCCCCCAACGCCTCGAAATCCTCCAGACCCCCCGCTTCTTATTCTTACAACAACAACAACAAGAACACAAAGTTAACTCCCGAACATCATCATCACACGAGACAGGATGATCGTAGCGCGGTTCTCTCGGCGATGTTTGTCGACGGCCCCTCGCGTCGCCGAGGTGGTGCCGAATCTGATCGACGGCGAGTGGGTAGCCTCGACTGGAACTGAAAAGATCCCGATCGTGAACCCGGCGACGGGCGCCGTAGTCCGTTACGTTGCCGAGTCGACCCAAGAGGAGCTCGAGCGCGCCGTCGGTGCCGCGGCGCGCGCCTTTGAGGAGTGGAAGGAGGTGTCGGTGTCGCGGCGGTCCCGCGTCATGTTCGAGCTGCAGAGGTTGATCCGCGAAAGCGAGGACGAGCTCGTGTCGGCGATCGTCGAGGAGAACGGGAAGACGATCGCGGACGCCAAGGGCGACATCTTCCGCGGCCTCGAGGTCGTCGAGCAGTGCTGCGCTCTCGGGAACTCGTTGATGGGCGAGACCCTCGGGAACGTCGCCAGGGGCGTCGACTCGGTGTCGTACAGGCAACCTCTCGGCGTGTGCGCGGGAATAGGTCCGTTTAACTTCCCGGCGATGATCCCGCTCTGGATGTTCCCGGTGGCCATCACCTGCGGCAACACCTACGTCTACAAGCCCTCCGAAAAAGTCCCGACGGCGACGATGATCCTCGCGCGGCTCGCGCACGAAGCCGGCCTGCCGCGCGGCGCGCTCAACGTCGTGCACGGGACGCGAGACGCTGTCAATTTCGTGTGCGACGCGCCGGAAATTCGCGCTGTCAGCTTCGTAGGCGGGAACGCGGCGGGCGAGCACGTCTTCGACCGCGCAACGAAAAACGGTAAGCGCGTGCAGGCGAACCTCGGGGCGAAGAACCACGCGGTCGTCTTGCCCGACGCCGACAAGAACAAGACGCTCGACGCCCTCGCCGCGGCCTCTATGGGAGCCGCCGGCCAGCGGTGCATGGCCATCAGTGTTGCCGTCTTCGTCGGAAAGGCGCGAGACTGGATCCCGGACCTCGCCGACAAGTGCGCTCGCCTGCGAGTCGGCGATGGTTCCGACCCCGACACCGACGTCGGACCCCTCATCACCAAGGCCGCCCTCGAGAGAGCCGAGACCCTCGTCGAAGAGGCCATCGACGCGGGGGCGAGCCTCGCCCTCGACGGCCGACGCCCCCCTTCTTCTGGGAACTTTCTCGGACCGACGGTCTTGGACGGGGTCGACGACAAGAACCCCGCCTACCTCAACGAACTCTTCGCTCCCGTCTTGTCGTGCGCGCACGCCGAAACCCTCGATGACGCGATTTCCCTCGTCAACGCGAACCCCTACGGCAACGGCACGGCCCTCTTCACCAAGTCCGGCGCTTCCGCCCGAAAGTTCGTCCACGAAATCGACGTCGGCCAAGTCGGCGTCAACGTCCCCATCCCCGTCCCCCTCCCCTTCTTTTCTTTCACGGGATCGCGCGCCTCCATTCGAGGGGACCTTCACTTTTACGGCAAGCAGGGCGTCTACTTCTATACCCAAACCAAGACCGTTACCACCAACTGGAAAGACATCGCCGACGAAGAAGCCGAAGACCCCGCCGCTGCCCCGAGCACCGCCATGCCCACGATGAAGTGATTCATTTTTGACCTTTCTCTTCCTCTGGTACGCATGTGACAACACGATGATCTTCGAAGAAAAAGAAAGTACACCATCTTGTAGGACCCCGGGTAGTTGCTAGTACTTATTTCATACAAAATGGAGGGAGGGACGGAGGGCGCCCCTCTTTTTTAGTATTCACGCGGTGACCCCCTCCCGGCACGCCGCAGTAGCCAACTGCCGCCGCAGTCTTGGATTGGAGTGGAAGGGGGTTTTGCTTGCTTCTACACCTTCCATTCTGTTTCGCGACGACTCCTTGATGGCTTTCGGGAGTGCGCTCGTGATAACAAACAACACGACTGATTGACCACAAAAACGTCCAACCGAGCTCGCTTGAAGAAGCCTCCCTCCCTCCTTATGTTGCTTTGCGGTTGGTTGAGTCATGCGGCGGCCCAACGGCTGGCCAAGCGGCACGCCGTGGCTCGGCTCCTTCTGCCCAAAACGGCAAGCGGCCCGCCGCAGCAGCTGCAGCATTCTACCGCCACTCAAAGAAAAACGTCGCCTCGACGATAAAAAAGAGGACGATGACGGCGACATGGGCGATGATGGGAGCCGAAAGAACAAATATAAAGGATGACTTAGATGAAGCCACCACGGGGTGGTGGACGAGAGTCTCGTGCGCGAGTTCAATAATAATAGAGGTCCGCCACGCGACGAGTGCCTTTCACTGTACACAAAAAGCAAGTCCTATAGAGAAAACTTTATGAAAAGACCCGAGCTCCGCCGCGCGAATTTCATGTCCTGATAGCCCAGACGCAACACGGCACTTTCTTCGCGCGCTGCTCATCGATGTGCTCGGCATTCTCGCCTTGTGTTGTTGTTGCGAACATTTTAATCTCCAAACACGCTCGCCATTGAACTCGCAGGCAGCAGCTCGACGCTCTTCGCTCGCGAACACTCTTGCCATTTTTTTTCCCGATGCGGCTACCGAGAGCAATATTATTGCGCGGTGTCACCAATTCCTCATCTTCACCGTCTTCGACAGAAACCTCATTGATTTACTGGATGTTTTCACCAAGGGAGATACCAGATGCCAGCAATGGGACGACTGTGGCTGCTGGGTCGTGAGAACTCACACTTTCTAATTCGCCGAGAAGCACCCTGCCTCGATCAGTGAGCGCATTCTTCTCGGATGCAGTCACAATTAACAATTCGGCAGTTTGTTCACCCCAAGATGGCACCATGAAAGTGAATTATTGATTTTTCTCTTCTGCCTAATCTCGTGTTGTTCAGGCTCCTTCTTGACCATAGCGAAGATCCCACTCACGAGCAGACAACAGGGGCCACGTAGATAGATACCAGCTTGTACACTCAAGCCAAAATCGCTAGATCACGAGCATGCTCAGGGTGGATCTATACGAAATCTAAGGCTCTCTGCTTCTTGCCAAGTTCTTGAGCTCCCTTCCTTCCTTCTCACAAGACTCGCGGATATTGCGCTAGACATGTTCGTACTGGGCTCCCACCACATCAAACTCGTATTCAAGCTGAACCATGTGAGCACGATGGTCAAATTCACCTACTTCTCTGCTTTTGGTGGACTCGTAGACACAGCCAAAATCCTCCGCGAATTTATTCGTCCTACAAATCAACATAATAGTGCGGATCCGCGCTGATATGATCCGCCCAGTGATTCTTCTTCCCACAGCAGTTATTGACCAACGTCCTCATCGTCCTTCCAATTTCCAACGATCGAGCCCGCGTTAACATGGAGGTCATTCATTCATAATAACAGCGTGCAACAGAAGAATGCGTTGTTGCTTGCCGTTCTCCACCGCTATGGAGCCAAAAGCTCGTCCACGAGGAGCAGATCTGCTAGTTCACGCGGTGACGACGCCACAATCTCGAGAGCCATGACACGACAGAAGAGGGCCAAAAAAATCATCTATCTAGATATCTATCATCTAGAAAACAAACACACCAAGTCCGCTGAACATTCGTCAAGCACAACGCGTTTGTTGATGGCCGCCCCGACTTTGGATGGCTCAGCGAGACGGTTCCAATTTGTCTTCAACACGATCGCGCTCGGCCTCTTCGACGACTTGAATCACGAAAGGCAAAAGACCAGTCCGGGACGCAGATGAGAAAACGCAAGCCTCGACGCGGCAACTCTACAAGAGATGCCGATTTTTTTTTTCTTGACGTGAGGATATCTCCTTGTTGTGGTTGATGCGACCGCAAACGACTATAGCCATCGCGAGGTTGCTGTCGTAGGTCGCGCGATAGATTTGAATATCACGCGTATACCAACATTTTATCACGTCGGGTGCGCGGAGAGGTATGGCGCGATCTCGCGTACCACCGATGCTTCGTGCCAGTCCGTGTTCGAGCCGAATACAACCATGATGGTGACATGCAGTGGAGCACGTGGGCTTTTTCAGCGCGCAGCAAGAATCATGAGGGGAATCAGGTGTTTTGTCGCACGCGTTGTTGTTATGCCCCGCCGTAGTACGACAAGATGTTCGGGGGACCACGACGCTCGCGAGGTACTTATTAATTACACTCTTGTCCGAGAGGCGTCGTCCATGCCGCGGTGATTGCGGCGGAATCACTGTAGTATGCGTGCTGCAACACCAGCAGCATACTTCGACGGGTCCCAGACAAGTAGACCGGTTGTTTTTTTTGTGGTCGTGGATGCGACAGATAACCCGGGACCTCGCGCGTTGCGAGTCGAAAAGTTGCATTTCCCCGGGCCCTGCTGCTCGCGGGCGACTGAGACGCTCGTTCACGATCGTGGCCAAGGTTGGCATCCCCCCTCTATCACCAGGCGGGGGATTCCTCTCAACAAGAATTTCGCGCGTAGAGGACCTTCCCGGCACTAAGGGGTATTACATAGCGAGAAGGGAGGCGGCGTGTGTTGGGGGAGTCACGCACATCTGGGCACGGAAGCAACGAGGCGCCGCGAGCCAGGGGAAGAGCGTCAGTCCTTATCGGCCCCCGCTTTCGCCGCCGGCGTGGTCGCGGCGTTGTCGTCACCACTCGCGGAGGGAGGTCGTCTATCCGCCGGCGCGTCCCGCGGACCGATCATATTTTGGTGGAGCGCAAAAACCTTTTCTTGGTCGTCGTCATTGTCGGGAAAGAGATCCGCTTCGTCGCCGGACGAATCGTCGTCGTCCAGCGCGTCGTAATTGCTGTCACTTCGCAATGGTGCGTGCTTCATGACCTCTTCGTAAGTCATGGGAGTCGGCTGGTCGGTCTCTTCTGCAGGCGTCGACCACAACCACGACAGGAAGGGAAAACGATGATTCTCCCCGTCAGCAGGCGCGGTCGACATATGGCCTCGTGACGTCACGTGACACGTCACGACCGTCACTCGAAGAAGGCAAAACCGTGAACGGGCGATCAGCGAGCAAAAGCGATCAGCGAGTGATCAACACGTCCCATCAGCACGCACAGGAGCGAGCTCGAGCGATCAGCACTCACAAGCGATAAGCGTGCGACGGTAAGCTTCACGCCGTGTTCGTATGTGCCGCGCGATGATCGATGAACTACCCTTAAACATTCGCAGTTGACACCGACTCGTGCGCTTCTTCGGATCGCCGGATGGGGTCTTACCTTCCTTGGATGTCTGAGCGCCGGCTGTTGTTGTTGTTGTCGTTTGTTGTTCGAGCGCCTCTCACTCTTCCTCTAGGTCGCCGTCTTGTACCTACGTCTAAAACTTGACGCTGGTTTCTTCTTTCGAGAGGTGTGGTGGAGATAATGGCGATGACTGGTTCGTCTGTGAGAGGTGTAGACATGAGAGGTGTAGACATCGCGAAGGCCTCCTCCGAGTAGGAGGGCCGGGCAAGAAAGAAGTAAATTCCTGTATGGTGACTAAGACCCGTTCTCTACCGAATAAAGTTGGCCAAAAAATGAAATTGGCCAAATAATCCAAGCGGGATATTTGGAGGATTTTCAAATAATCGGACTTCACTTCATTTTCGAGGGCGTCTAACTTAACTAACTTGAGACCTCTCCCGAGCATGGGAGCCAGGCCGGACCGACAGGAATCACGGGCCTGTAGACGAGGAGCGCCGAAAGGTCGGTCGGCGGAGAGTGACCATCAAGCTTGTCGCCATGCGACGAGGAGACCGCGATGTGCCTGACAACCAACTCGTCGATAACCTTCCGTCTTCGCCCCCCGGCCATACCCCGTCCCACTGCGAACGTTCCGGCTGCCAACCGGCCCGCCCGGGAGGAGAATAGGTGCCAACCTAATCGAGGGCGTCAAAGTCAAAAAACTCGTATGAATATCCCGAGTATGGCGGCGAGGACCACGAAGGAAGCGCAGCGGCGGGCGGCGACGCTGAAGATCAAACCCGGCTGGGCTGCGACGACGATGCAGAGCTGTACCCCGAAGGTGTCGCGGCCGGAAAACAAACTCCTCGCGGCGGAGATCAAGCGCCGGGCCGCAGAGCGAAGCTTGCCGGACCCCAAGTGCAAGGGCTGGACCTCGGCCGCGCTCGCGGCTTGGCTCGAAAAAGAAGGTGGGGACGACAACCGCGGCCTCCTCACTGAGCGACTCGGCCGAGTCGGAGCCGGAGGGCGCAGAGCCAGAGGCTGCATAATCCGTCGGCGCAGCGCGTGCGGCGGCAACTGAGGCCGCGTCCCCGAGCTGGCGCAACCCGCTTCGTGAAGCTCGCTCGCTCGCCGCCGTCACCGTCAAAGAATCACTGGTCGAAGGATCCCTGCCGATCGCGGATGGTCATGTCTATCGTCCAGACGCGAGGCGCCCACCTTTTGCGGGACATGACGCAACTCGACGCCGAGGAGCCCAGCTTGCACTGGGAGGAGCTGGCCAAGGTCTGCAAATCGAACGATCCAGCAGTGGACGATATCCTGCATGCCGCCGATCCTGATGTTCCCGAGCTCGTCCGGAACCTACAACCCCATTCTTACCTTCTTGATTCCTCCTCCGCACCTCAACACCTCCATCGCCACCGCCTCCCGGCGTCCGGCCCGCCCCTGCCACCGGCCGCCTCCTCCGATATGAAGAGTGCTATCGTTGTAATTAGCGGTGCCGAGGGCGCCGAAGCCCGAAGCCCCTCCTCGCGGAGGAGAGAGCGCCTCAAGCATAGTGCGCGGGGTGGGACCGGACCTTTCGCCGCGATTCGACAACGCTTTACCGCTGCGGTGATGACGGCCGTGCGACCATCGTCGTCGCTGTCCGATTCGGGGTCGCTCGCATCAGCGCACCGTCGTTCCGGACAACGTTGTCACAGCCTTGCTGCGCTTAGGCGCCGCATACGAACCGCAACAACCATGAAATCGTTTTCATTTTACACCATCGGGTTTGTGGAGAGACCGGCACGTAAAGTGGGCCAAATACGCTGCCCTTACTTACTATCCGGCAAACTTTCAATCTTTTGCGGCAAGTAATCAGGTAGAGAACGGGTCTAATAACCCTCGAGCACGATGAGATCTATGAAGAGATTCTCGCGAAGGTCGTCGTCGTTCGCGAGGAAACAGGGTGAGCTCGAGTCCCTGGGGTCGCTCAAGACGATGAACGAGGATGACGCCCAGCGGTACCGGGAGCTCCTGGAACGCGAAATTCCAAGCGGTCGAAGGCCAAACACAGCTCTAATTCTTCAGGGGTTCGAGGCGACGGAAGGTTGTCAGGTCTCGGTCAAGGCGGGCGATACCGTCACGGTCCTCGACAAGCTCCCCGATGGATGGTGGCTCGTCGACAAGTCGTGCGGGGAGGGTCGAGGACCCTTTGGTCTGGTTCCCGGCATGAGATGCTGTTGGGCGGTGCACGATCCGACGGTCAACGGGCCGAAAGCCGAAGAGGCTCCGCCGCCTTTGCCGCCGAGATCTCCACCTCGTCCCCCTCCCGACGCCAAGTACACCGAGGCGGACCTCGAGGACGCCTACAGCTATTTAAACGAGCTCATCCACGGCGACGCTCTGAAGGCTGTGCCTCCCGCCAACTTTAACGCCCTCTGCGTCGACGACGATTTCGCGGCCCGCGTCAAAGCGCACGCCGACTACCTCCGCACCAAACCCCCCGCAGCAGAGAAGGCCTAATGGACTGCCGCCGTGACTTGTTTTCTGGCTTGCAGGCCACTTGTAATAACAGTATGTGTATCATGAGCGGACGTTAGCAAAATCTCCTGTTTTCTTATCCGTTGGGGTACAGGCAGACTTCCTACGAAGATTCGTTCAATTCTGTGTCAAGATGGTTGGTGCCAAATGGTTTGTGTTTCTGGGGGGCGCGAGCTGTCTGAGCCGCGTGGATCGCATGCTGGGAAGGCTTCGCCAAAAGGAACCGACGAAACTGGTGCCTATCAAGGTGGGCGCGCAGCTGCCTGCGGTTGACGTCGAAGATGTGCAGCCTGGTGAGGGCGAGGTGATCCTGAGTCTCCCCGTGTCGACGGACGAGCTGTTCGGACCCGGGTCGGGCAAGGCCATCCTATTCGGGCTCCCCGGCGCATTCACGCCAACGTGTTCCGACGTTCACGTGCCCGGATTTGTCCGTCTGCGCAGCAAGTTCGAGCGAGCGGGCGTGAGGACTATCGCTTGCACGTCCGAAAACGACCGCTTCGTGTTGTCGGCCTGGAATACCACGATGGAGGGCTGCGCGGGCGTGCCCAACACCAACGTCAAGTTTCTCGCCGACGCCGACGCGGCGCTCGCGACGGCCCTCGGTCTTCGAGAGGATATGGGATTTGGGATCGGCGTTCGCACGAGTCGCTTCGCACTCGTCTTGGATGATGGTATTGTCACGCACGTCGCCACCGACCCGGGCATGAACGTCTGCAACGCCACCTCGGCGGAGAAGATCTTGGAGTTTATCGACCCTGACCTCGCCAAGGCCTCGTCCTTGGCCTCAGTCTCTCCCGCCGTCGCCGGCGGTCTCTTTGCCGCTCTCCTCGCGGCTGCGGCGGCCGTGACGCTTTCCCCCTCCATCCTCCCGACGACGACGACGACGACGACGACGACGATTCCCGTGAACGCCGTCCGCGGCGGCGCTGGTGCGTCGAAGGGGGCTCCTCCCAAGGAAGTCATGAAGTCAATCCCGTCCTTGGGAGACATGAAGGACGCCCTCCGGGGCCTCTCTTATGCGCCGACCAAGTAAGAAAAAAACAACCTTCCCTCTGAGAGCGAGTCGAGTCGAGTCTCGTCTGCTCCTTGGAAAAAGGGGATAATATCATCATCGAGAGCCGCCGCCGTCGTCGTCGGCTTTTTTGACTTTGCGCCAGATGGCCGTGCCCGAGGGTGGCTCGGAATCCGGGTCGATGCGGCCGAAGATGATGGCCGTGAGCTCGAGGAAGTCGCGGGGCTTGAGCTCTTCGGGCCTCTTGGTACTCCAATTGTCCGGGAGTTTAAAGTCCGGGGGTAAAATAGACTTAAGGCTCTGGCGGAGCATCTTCCGTCGCTGTCGGAAAGCCGTCGTCACCACCGTCCGCAGTTTGCGGGGATCGACGGGAAAGCGGGGCCTATCGACTGGAAAGTCTACGACGACCAGAGCCGAGTCGACCTTGGGCTTTGGGTAGAAGGCCGTTGGCGGGATTTTGAAGGCGATCCGGGCATTGGAATAGAGTTGGAAGACGACGCTCAGTATGCCGTAGTCCTTTGTCCTCGGCGCGGCAACGACGCGCTGCGCGACTTCCCACTGCATCGTCACGACCGCCCGACGAACAGAGTCGTGATGGTCCGCGAGCGCGAAGAGGATCTGCGAGGTGATGTAGTACGGCAGGTTCCCAATCACCGACAGCCGCCCGCCGTCGCGCGCCCGGAGCTCGCGCAGCTTGGTGTAGTCGATTTCCAGCACGTCCGATCGAATTACCGAGAGTTCTTCGTGTCGTTCTCTCAGCAAATCCACCGCGCGCTGGTCGATCTCGACAGCGAGCATCTCGGGGTACTCTTCGACTAGCAGCCTCGTCAGGGCACCGAGCCCCGGACCGAGTTCGACCACGCGGTGCCCGCCCTCGCTCGCGTCCTCGAGGGCCTTGGTGATCTTCACGGCGATGTTCTGGTCAGCCAAATAGTTCTGTCCGAGGGACTGCTTGGGCCGGAACTTGCCCGCGGGCAGCGTCGGGGGCCGGTCGGGCTCGACAGACATCCGCACCCGTCCGCCGCAAAACGCGGACGCCCCGCGAGCAACGAGCAGCGAGACGAACCTCCGCATACTTTAGTTGTGGGACCTCCCCTTACAGAGGCAGGGGTGCGTAGTGTTTGGTGGTGGAGCTACTTGACGTCATAACTTCAACAATGTCCTTCAAGATAAAATGTGAGCGCACCATGTCCGTTATGGATAAGCGCTACGGCCTTCGGCGGAGCGCTATCCTTGCAACCTGGTACCTGAGTGCTCTCGCAGGGGTGCGGCGACGCGGCATTCTCGTGGCCCTCGGGCGGGCATTTCGGCGCTGGAGCCTCATCGTGGTGCCCGCCATCGTCGACGGAAAGGCCTTGGTCTTCTCGCTCGAGCCCGACCTCGATGCCGCGCTCGACAAGGCGCGGCTCATCCAAGGAGAACAACGCGCCGCCACGGAAATCGCGAGGACGCTGGAGGCTGTGATCGCCCGAATGCGCCACACCGCAATTCACGAAACGAGAAGCCAAACACGCCAACTGCTAACGATGGATTCCGTCCGAACTACAACACCCCACTCTCGAATATCCCCCAGTCGCGAGACCCTCGATGATCTGCCAACAACGACACCCCACTCTCGAATATCCCCCAGTCGCGAGACCCTCGATGATCTGCCAACAACGACACCCCACTCTCGAATATCCACCTGTCGTGAGATCCTCGATGATCTGCCAACGACGACACCCCACTCTCGAATATCCTTCTGTCGTGAGACCCTCGATGATCTGCCAACGACGACACCCCACTCTGATGATCTGACGACAACGACACCCCACTCTCAAATATCCGCTTCCAGTCGTGAGGACGAGGACACTCCACGGAGCCTCGCGACGAGTGACGCGCGCGCGCACGCGGCTAGGGCCGCGAGGCTCGTCTACAAGCTTGGCGAGGAGCTCTACGGTGCGGTCGACGCCGACTTCAGAGAGGCGCGCGGCGTTCGGCCCCCCGTCCACATCTCCCACAAGGTGCTCGAGGTGTTCCGTAAACGATTCGAGACTGCAAGAAACCGCCTCGCCAGATCGCTCGACAAGTGCGCGGCTGCCGTGCGCGAAGCCAGCGAGGAGGAGGACCTCCTCCGCGAGCTCCTGGACGTCGTCTTGGCCGCGACTCGGGCTGAGTGGCACGCGAGACGCCGCCAGCGCAGAGAGGCCCCGACCGTCCTGAAGTCGCCGCGCTGGCGCACGGACCACCTTCACGATCACCGGCCCTGCAAGCGCACCGGCTGCGATCTCTGCTCGGCCCGCGCCGCCGCCGATCTCGAGGCCCAGACCGCCCTCGGCGTTGTCTCCGACCCCGGTCCGCGCGACTACTGGGACCTTCTCGCGCAAACCGCCAAGACGGTCGCCGACGTCCTCGCCTCGCGCGCGACCGACCTCGCGACCTTGGAGCTTCACGCGTGGCATATCGCCCTCCTCGTCCGCACTCACAAGCGCGACCGCGGGCTCCGCCTCCGAAGGATCGAGAGCCAGCGCAAGATGCTCGACCTCCGCCTCTACGAAATTCTCCTTCTCCACCTCATATGCACTCGCTTCCCCGACCGCCTCGGCATCGCGCGCCAACCCGCGATCCAGGACGACGACGACGACGACGACGACGAATAACCCGCGACACTGTTGTGCTCAGAGGCATGCTCACGCGCTGGCTGGCCACGTATCATCTCATCATATCGTACTCGGAACGCGTGGAAATAAAAATATGCTGCAAAGTTCGGTCAATATATCGCGAAAAATGTAAATGGGAAAAATTAAAAAAATATATATGATGTCATGTACTTTGATCAGTTATGGAATCGAGGAAACGGCGGTACAAAGGTCTCTCTCTCTCTCTTTTGAAAGCCGCGTCCGCAGACACCATCATGATCATCATCATAATCGAGGAGACATCGCGTTGATGTTCTTCTTCTTCTGGCGTCGGAAGCGTAAGTGGGAGGCGGAGCCAGAAAGCCCGCGGTCGTCGAGGTTGTCTCGATCCTTTCGAATCGTGGTCTCAATGCCGTCGAGCGAGACTGTCGAAGAGACCAAGGCGGCAGAAGAAGCGAGAACGAAGCAAAGCAAGAAGGCGTGCTGGAGCGTGCTCAAAATAATGGCCTTCTACGGATCGGGATGTCTCGTGTTTGGGTACGGACCGGAAAGATGGGAAGTTTCGCGGACGTTGTACTTCTTGACGGTCACCGTGACCACCGTCGGCTACGGGGACGTTGTGCCGCAGAACCCGACGTCGCAGGGCGTTGCCATCATTTATATCTTCGCAGGGCTGATTATCATATTCCCGATCATTGCTGACGCTGCCACCTTCATTCTGAACAAGCAAGAGGCGCGCGTCGAGAAGTTCGCGCGGCGCTTCAGAGTGTTTGGCCCGGCGAGCCTCAAGATCGCATACTCGGTCTTGTTGATTGTCCTGAACATGATCATCGGCATGACCTTTTTTGGGCTCCAGGAAACGCAAGAGGGGGACTGGTCGCGCTTGGACGCCGTCTGGTGGACGCTCGCGACGGTGACGACGATCGGTTACGGAGACCTCGCGTTTAAGCATGGCGACCGCTCGAGATGGTTTCTCACCGTATATATTCCCGTGAGCGTCATCATGGTCGGAGCGGCCCTAGCAAACCTCGCACATGCGAGAGAGGAAATCAAAGCGGCCGAGCGCGAGCGCCAGCTCCTCGCGAGGTTCGACATGAACTTGATCAAGGAGCTCGATACCAACGGCGATGGCCTCGACAAGGCCGAGTACGTCCTCGGCATGCTCCAGGCTATGGAACTCGTCGACAAGGACAAGGTCCAGCTCTACGAGGAACAATTCGATGAGTACGATGTCGACCACTCCGGCAAACTCACGCAGGAGGACCTCGACCTCATCGAATTGAGAATCAAGCAGAAGAAACAGAAACAGAAACAGAAGCATCATGGGGGGCATGTAGCGCGCTCACCACGGTCACCACCACGATCACCTCCGTCCCAAGGGACCCCCCACCATCATCCTATTGATGATGATGGTGTTGATGGGTCGCACCAACCCATCACCGAAAAAAAACAAACGACCACTCTCCCGCCGACCAGCCATGACGACGTCGTCATCACCTCCGTCCAAGGCGCATGCTGATCAAAAATATGGCGGCCGCCTTCGTGGATGGACACTTGTCTCGTACGCACACGTGAGCCACACACCGCAGCCCCGGAGTTCTCACCACGACCTCCGAGCAACGAACTGCTGACACCCACCGTGTACACGTATGGACTTGTACAATTTTTATTAAGTAATAAGTCGGGCTCGGCCGTTGTGGCACCACTTTTCTTTTTCCTCCTCCTCCTATCTTGTACGGTCGCTTCGTCAACACGCGCGCGTCAACCGTCTGCTCTCGGAAGAGGTCTGGAGAATCGCTGCTCCGCGACTATTCCGACGTTTAGTTAACCACTCTTTCCTTTGTCGAACGTCGAGCTTCGCCACGAGAGCGCGGTGGCGCTGTGTTCTTTCAAAGCCACCTACCTGCCTACCTCGAAGTGCAGGAGGACCTCGACGTGATTGATGTACCTTATGTCGCCGTGCGAGCACGCGCGGCCGCTGCTGCGGTGACGTGCCCGTGCCCCGCCGTTTTACGGAGAGATTGGCAGGAAGGAGTTGCTCGATCAGATCGCAGACGCGGGGGCCGGCTGTACTTGCTCCCGCACTTCTTGTGGGGCGGGTCGTGCAAGATAGGCGTCTTCTATCTTGGTTAGCTAGCTGGGGTTGTGGAAGACGCCTTTTGCGTCGCGTTTTGTCCGGCGAGGTTCGCGGGTCAACTTGAAGGACACCGAGCACCTCAGGTGTAAGTAGGTCGAGGAGCAGATCATAATCACAATATCGCATAACGGGGTTCGTGGTGAAACATGAGAGCCGCTGCGTTGACGCTGTTGACCCGGGATGGCAAACTCCCTACCGCAGCGTCGAGCGTGCCGATTGACGACGCCCTTAAGGTGGGATTCATTATTCAAGAAAAAAATGTTCTTATGCCCGCTGTCTTTTTGGTCATAGCGCGGTGGAGACTCTCCTCGTGGCGGCCGATCATCAAAGGCCTCTATCGTTGCGCCGACTTACGCCGCCCGTCGCATCGACCGGCTCTCGAGAGTATGAGGCGCCGCTCTTCATCACCCGTGCGGTAGTACACTCTCTCCAACGCCCTTAACTTCCTTCTTCACAAGGGGACTACTTTCGGTGGTCCCGCCGTCGTTCCGCTCCGCGCCGGGGTAGCCGCGTCATCTGCGAGGCAAAGGTCGACTAGCTCACCGTCATGATGCGGCGAGATGTAATATCGCCGCCATGAGTCACAACGGAAAGCCAATTCGTTTTTTGAGCCCGCTTGCTGAGTCCGCCATGACGATTTCTCGGTCGCAGAATACCACCACGTTTTAGCATACGCGGAGGCTGCTATGGCGTCAGAGAGAATCCCATCGTGTTAACGTAAGCAACCTCATTCTTAAGACAAACGCTCCGCGACGACGAGATTGTCCAGTCTAAACGCAAAAATCGCCCTTGCTCGTAGAGATCAGTGATCCTCCTCCCGAGGATGACGCGGACTAGGCTCGGCCTCCCGAGTGGGGTCGTCGTCGTTCGCGGCGAGCGCTCGTGCCGCGGCCTTTTTTTCAGTTTTGTACGCAGTCGTGATGTACTCGACGAGCTCATCTGCAGTAAAGAAATCGTCGCCCTGTTTACTGATGATCTCGGCGAGGCGATTGGCGTGCTCTTCGGTCAACGTCATACCAACGCGGTCGAGGTGCGCGTGCAACTCCTTTGACGTAACGAAGACATTCTTTCGATTCGTGCCTCGCATCGTGTTGAATGATCTTCTTGCTTGGCCCTCGGTCGTCAAGCTCTTTTCCATCGCGATGGCCTTCGACACGAGGGTCTCGGATGCCACCATTTTATGCCCCGCGAAGCTCGTTTCGAACCCAACCAACCGCATGACGTGCGACGCAGTCTTTCGATCGAGAAGCCCGTCGTGGTCCGTGTCGAAGTACCTGAAAACGTTCCGGTAGTGCTCGACAGCGTCACCGAGAGATTTGGCGGCATCGACCGAGCCATGCATGGGAGGCCAACCGAACCGCTGGGGTTCCGTTGTTTAACGGTCAGACTTTTGAATGTCAGGAGGATTCCTTCGCCAGGATACTAGGATATTATTTTTATTATTATTATGGTATACCACTACTACTACTACTACTACTATGGTGAGGAGAATGTATGTATCCATGATTGAAAGTTAGCGCTCATCGCCTCGTGGCGCTGTCTTTCTTCAAAAGATCGTGGGAACATGGTGCGTCTGGCGATGGGTGGATGACCGCGTGACGGTGCAGCAGGGTGCCGGCGCGAGCGCTCAGGAGGAGTGCAAATCGCACTACTCGGAACATGCCAAATACAAGAGCATCGCTGATGCCAAGGAGAAGCTCGGTGAGCATAGGATCTGAATCATGAATAATGTGATGCCCAACGCGTCGTCGTCTCACAGGCGCCGATACGGTTGATGCGTACGTGAAGAGGCATCGTTATAACGAGTTGTTGGAGAGCCCCGCGGACGCCAAGTACAAGATGGCCGTCGTCGAGTTCAACGTGCCGGGAGTAAAGAACGGCGGCACCGACAAGGGACCGAACGGGCACCGTATAGACTCGATCCCGATCGCCAACGGCGTCATCAAGGCTGGGGGAGGGTGCAAGATCATCAAGTATTTCCACGACAAGCACGAGGAGTTCGCGGCCGAGGTCGAGCAGTACGACGCTCTCATCGTTCGCATCAACCCGGGCCAGCTCAGCCAGGGCACGAGCGAGGGGACGCAGAAACGGTTCGACGACCTCATGAACTCGATGATTGCCAAGGGCAAGGCCGTGTGGTCGTCGCCCGGTGTCCAGACCAACATGGGCGCCAAGGACGCGCTCTGCAAGATCGCGAGCATGAAGTGCGGTCTCGTCGACACGTTTGCCTACTACGACGCCGAGACGCTCGAAAAGAAGTTCAAGCAGACCATGGCTTTCCAACCGCGCGTCATCAAGCAGAACCGCGGTTCGGCGGGCGAGGGCATCTGGCTGTGCTGGCTCGAGGGCAAGGAGTACTGCAAGAAGTTTGGCGACGCGTCGCTCGAGGACTCGGACAAGCTCAAGCTCATGGAGATGAACGACAACCACGTCGAGTACCACACCGTCAAGGAGTTTCTCATATTCTGCGAGCACGGGCCCGACGCCCCCGGCGCGGGGACGTGGACGTCCACCTTTCCGGGCAAATACCTCGAGGGCGGCAAGGAAGCGGGCGGTCAACTCGTCGACCAGCGCTTGCTCCCGCGCATATCCGAGGGAGAGGTCCGCGTCCTCATGTCGGGGGATACGTGCCAGATGATCATCCACAAGAAGCCCGAGGGGGGTCTCTCGGCGGTCGGGGGAAACTCGGCCTACACGTACTACGATCCCACCGACCCAAAGTACGCCGACCTCCTCGCCAAGCTCCTCGGCGACATCGAGAACGGCCTCATGGAGGCGCTCGACCTCAAGGGCGAGCCTCTCCCGCTCCTCTGGACGTGCGACTACATTCCCAAAGACCCCGAGGATCCCGCCGCGGCTACGGTCGACACCGAGTATGTCGTGGGCGAGTTCAACTGCTCGTGCGTCGGCGTCTCCAAGTTCCAGGCCGTGTGCGGCGGTGACAAGACGCTCGCGGACGTCAGCGACGAGGACTACTTTGATGCCTGCAAGCTCACAGACTTGATGGGCGCCCAAGCGATCAAGATGCTCGACAAGCTTCGCGGCGCGTGAAGCGAGAGAGGAGCTTTTTTGTATTTTTAAGCGCCCGACTCCTACTAGCTCAAAGAACCACAAGTCGACCGACCGGACGAACGGGCTCTTCTATCGTCGCACCCTTTCCTCTCTCTTTTGAACCTCGAGATGATACCTACCTACCTACCTACCTACCACCCGTGTTGCTTATCTATGATGCTCTCGCCCACCTCGGCGGCGGTGGTGCCCAAGTAGAAGAAGAAGAAGCAGCAGCAGAAGTATCTCGCTTAGACCGCGCCGACGGCCTCTTGCACTGCTGCTGCTCCGCCCACCCGTAGCAGCGTCCCTCTTCCAGTTGACAATAAATAACAATATCGCTCTCGACAAATATATAAAAACTCGTCGTCCGTCCTCAAGTTTCCTCCTCCTTCGCTAGCCAGGATAAGGCGAGGTCGGCGAGGTGGAGGCCGCGGGCCAGGACGCTCGCCTTCCAAGCGGCGTCGTCCTCGGGGTAGAAGACCTGCTTGAGGCGCTTGCGTATGGGATGGTCGGGCGGCGGCCAGGGGAGAGCGTCGGCCTCGCAGCGGCGACGGAGGGCGAGCTCGTCGCGGAGGGCTCTGAACACGGCGAGCGGAGGCTCGGTCCCAAACTCCTGGATCATGCGCGCCACCTGTTGTATCGTGTCCGGGAGCGCGGCGTCCACAAAGGCGCCCGGGATTCGATAGCCCGTAGGTCCATCAGGGTCCTCGAGGCGGTCGCGCGTCTCCGGGTCCAAGACCTCGGAGACGATCGAGGCGTCGGCGGCAAATATCACGTCTACGGCCCTTCGACCGAGTCCCGTGTGAACGTCGACGTGCGCCGCTTTCTCAATACCCCCAGTAATCGTGCGCAGGAAGGCGTCCACCGCAACCAGGGGGGGCTCCCGGCGTTCGCCGACGTAAAACAATCCCCCCGGGTGAACGCGCTGGCCGCCGGCGATGGCGCGCTTCAACGGATCGAACCCGTGTCGCAGCACGAGCCACGCCGCCAACGCGTAGAACTTGAGGGGTCCGTCGGGGCGGGGGGGGTTCAGGAAGGGGGCCGCGATTTCGTAGAGGGGGGCCTCGCCCTCGAAGACTTCCGCGGCAGAGTTCCGGTTGAGGTCGACGTTGTTCGACGTCCATCGACGAAAGTTTCGCATTCCGTGCGCGTTCACGCCGTGGAGGAGCACCACGGTCACGCCCGACGGCACCCGCGCTTGCCGCAGCCACGCGATCTGGATCGCCGACCCTGCGAACCCCTCGACGCCATGGATGCCCGACGAGTGCAACAGCAGCCGATTTCCCCGCCCAACGATAGCCACGTCGATCTCTTCGGATTCGTAGGGGATCACCTGCGTCGCAGCCCCGGCCTTCCCGGCGGCATCGCGAAACTTCTGCCGCGCCTCTTCCCACGTCGACGAGAAGAAGAAGGCGGACTCCTCCTGCATCTTCCTAACTACTAATCGACAGATGTTTGTTTGTTTGTCTGTTTGTTTGTCTGTCTTTAAATGTCGACAAGTGCAGGCCAGTAAGTTCACCTACTCCCAATCTCTAACCCCAGTAAATTCGGCGTAAACCCAATCTCTTTAGACTAAGTTCAGGGTCGGCGTAAACCCACACCCACTCACCCCACTCTCCTTTGACCTCGTCGCTCTCACCCCCGCCAATCTAAGCTGCTTCGAACCGCACACGCCGCTAAGCTTTGAGTTGACTCTAAAAGCCCCAGTAAGTTCGCACTTGGTCTCAGTAAGTTCACCTGGTCACTCAGTTCATCACCTAATCCCAATCTCTAACCCCAGTAAGTTCACCT
Source organism: Chrysophaeum taylorii (assembly GCA_029834535.1). NCBI lineage: Eukaryota > Pelagophyceae > Pelagomonadales > Pelagomonadaceae > Chrysophaeum > Chrysophaeum taylorii. Next base: position 65,415 of record JAQMWT010000232.1, read on the forward strand.
AATCCCAATCTCTAACCCCAGTAAGTTCACCTGGTTCCAGTAAGTTCACCTGGTCCCAGTAAGTTCACCTACAGTGCGCGTGTAGACGCCGGGAGGGGGCTTATCGGTATTGCGCAGCACGTGTGGGGTAGGGTGGAGTCGTCGACTCAGAAGAGGATATCTCGGGGTTGCCGATTGACAGAGAGCCACGTAGAGCTGGACGTGGCAGAAGACGGGCTTCGCCAAGAGGACGCCGACCTCGCGGGGCGTCTGGCCCTGGCTCTTGGTGATCGTTTGGCGTCGGCGGGCCTTACGGGATACAGGTTGGAGGAGCCTCGGTGACAACGACACGATCGATCATGTATCTGGTACCGTTGCAGTGGCCGTGCGACGGGTCGAGGTTGCGAAGACATTAAGCTCGCGATCAAAGTCAGCATGCCGTTGGTTGTCGGGGAGTTCGACTCTTGAGAGCGAGGCGTCGTCTTCCGACCCAACCTAGTCGGCCGAAAAGAACTCCGACGCCTCGTCTCCGGGAAAAAAAGGCCGAGGTCATGCGCGCGTTGTCAGCATCGACAACATCGTTTCGACGGGGCGTGAGAATGGCGCGCTGAAAGAGCCGCCGCGGGTCGTGGAAATAGTCTGCGAGGTCGCCGTAGACGGCTTGGAGGATCACTGTCTGGCTCTCGCGCCTATCGGACCCTACCTGATCCTTACTCTCGCGCCTACCTGATCCTTACCCTAAATCGAGGGACAGACAGACAGACAGACAGACAAACATCTGTCGATTAGTAGTTAGGACTGCTAAGAGGGGGGGGTGTGTGTGGGGAGCATGAAGGATGTGGGTGGGTTTGTGGGGTATGTTTGTCTGTCCATCGATTTAGGGTAAGGATCAGGTAGGCGCGAGAGTAAGGATCAGGTAGGCGCGAGAGCCAGACAGTGATCCACCAAGCCGTCTACGGCGACCTCGCAGACTATTTCCACGACCCGCGGCGGCTCTTTCAGCGCGCCATTCTCACGCCCCGTCGAAACGATGTTGTCGATGCTGACAACGCGCGCATGACCGCGGCCTTTTTTTCCCGGAGACGAGGCGTCGGAGTTCTTTTCGGCCGGCTAGGTTGGGTCGGAAGACGACGCCTCGCTCTTTACAGTAGAGTTTTCAACTCCCTGACAACCAACGGCATGCTGACTTTGATCGCGAGCTTAATGTCTTCGCAACCTCGACCCGTCGCACGGCCACTGCAACGGTACCAGATACATGATCGATCGTGTCGTTGTCACCGAGGCTCCTCCAACCTGTATCGCTTAAGGCCCGCCTACGCCAAACGATCAACAAGAGCCAGGGCCAGACGCCCCGCGAGGTCGGCGTCCTCTTGCCCACAAGCCCGTCTTCTGCCACGTCCAGCTCTACGTGGCTCTCTGTCGATCGGCAACCCCGAGGATATCCTCTTCCGAGTCGACGACTCCACCCTACCCCAAACGTGCTGCGCAATACCGATAAGCCCCCTCCCGGCGTCTACGCGCGCACTGTAGGTGAACTTACTGGGACCAGGTGAACTTACTGGGGTTTGAGATTGGGACTAGGTGAGCTGAGTGACCAGGTGAACTTACTGGGACCAGGTGAACATACTGGGGCTTTTAGAGTAAAGGGTTTTTAGTGTAAACTTAAAGGTTGGCGGCGCGTGCGGATCAAAGCAGCTTAGATTGGCGGAGGCGAGAGCGACGAGCTCAAAGGAGTTGGTGTGAGCTAGGTGAACTTACTGACCAGGTGAACTTATATGAAACTTACTGGGACCAGACCTGAACTTACTGGGGTTAGAGATTGGGACTAGGTGAACTTACTGGCCTGCACTTGTCATCTCTAAGACCCTAGGACGAAACACAGGAATGCTGCAAGAGAGGGGCGAGGGCGAGGCGGCAGCGGTCGAGGGCCGTTGGGAGGTCGTCCGCGGCGAGGGCTGCGCGGTAGGCGGCCTTGCAGGCGTCGGTGATAAAGTGCGGGGCGTCCTGCTTGAGGACGTGGGCGAGAAGGGCCTTGGCCTGGGAGGCGAGGCGGGGCCTGAGGGCGTCGAGGGCGGGGGCGTCGGGGTCGAGGGCGGCGACGGCGGGGCGGGGCTCGAGGAGCTCGAGGAAGGAGGCGAGGGCGTCGTCGTGGAGGTCGGAGAGCTCGACGGCGCAGAAGACGCGAGGGGCCGCGGAGCCGAGCGCGTCGAAGAGTCGTTTGGCGGCGTCGAGGTGGACGCGGGCTCGCTTTCCGCCGACCGAGGCCAAATAGGAGCCGATCTGAAAGTGGGCGCTCGCGGCGCCGGGACCGTCGGGCGAAACGGCTTGGAAGACGCGCAGGGCTTCCTCCAAGGGTTCGAGGACCTTTTTCGAATGATAGGTTCCGCGGCGGCGACGGGCGAGGCCGAGGACGAGGTAAGTGTTGGCCGTCTCGAGGTGGACGCTGTCCCAGACAAAACAATCTGCTGGTGATTCGAGGCCGCCGCTTCGCACGGGGCCGAGGGCGTCGCGGGCGGCAGAGCAGTGGCGGAGGGCTTCGGCGAGCGCGGTCTCGTCGTCCGGGGCTCGTCGCCTTTCGGCGAGGGCGAGGTTGAGCCGGACGCGCGCCTCGTTCTCGCCGCAGCCCCGGAGCCTGCAGAGAGCGGCATAGAACCACGGGATCGCGGACGCGGGCGAATCGACGGCTCGCTGTCCGACGTCGTTGCACGCGTCGCCCAGCCGCTCGCTCGCCGCTTTGGCTCGAGGCGAGTCCGCGCCGTGAGCTTTCGCCGATAAGGCGTGGCACTTGGCGAGCGCGGCCACGCGGGAGTACCCGAGTAGAGATTCGTTACCTCTCACACCAGCGGCATCTTCTTCTTCTTCTTCTTCTTCTTTGGATAAGAAAGAGTCGGTCGCGAGCCGATCGCGGCGAGTAGGGGGGTCGCAGGTCGCGATCAGAGTTCGAATCAACGACGACGGCGCGTCGTCGGCACCCAGCTCGCGCACGAAGGCGACCGCGTCCGAGGCGTGCGCGCCCCGGTCGGACCACGCGTACCTGTCGGCGGCGACGCCCGTCGCGAATGCTGCAGCCAGGCGCCACACGGTTGCCGCTCGCCCGCGGTCGTCCTCGATTCTAGAGAGCGCGTCGCGGGCTTTGCGGAGGTCGTGCATGAGGGACGAGGCGTTGCGGGCCTCGAGATGGCGGGCCGCGAGGGCCAGGGAGGCGTCGGCAAGCCCGATGGCGACCTCGGTCCCGAGCTCGGGCAGCTCTTCGGGCGCGAGGTCGAGCGCCAACTCGAAGTGTTTGCGCGCGAGCTCGAGGTCGGCGTTCAAGTAGCTTCGCGCCAAATTTTCCTCGATCGTGCAGCGCATCGCGTAGTGAGGGCGGCCGTCGAGGTCGTCGATCTCGGCGAGGAGTTCGAGCGCCGTTTCCAACAACAATCTCTGACGCCGTCTCAGCGCCCTGCCGGTCGCCGCGTCGCGACCGACGAGGTGCGCGGCTATTCGTCGCGCGAACCGCACGCTCAAAGTCGCTAACAGCCACTTCCACCGGCGTTTCGAGGGATCGCTGAGTGCCGTCACGTCGAACAGCTTGACCTCGGCGGGGGCGGCGTCGTCTCGCCGCAGCACGTAGGTCGCGCCGTCCGTGCGACACCGCTCGGCCACGAACCTCAGGAGCGCGGCCGCGTGCAGCTCGACGCTCCGCGGGCTAAAAAGTGGCGCGTCGCCGTCGTCGAGGGCGCTCGTCGGGATCGCGCTGGTCGCGACGAGTCTCCCCCCCGCCACGACGCCGCGCCGCTCCAAACAAAGCGCGAGCTGCGGCGCGCCGGCCAACACGTTCTCCAGGTAATAGTCGAGGACGGCCAGCCTCCTCGTCTCGACGTCGTACGAGGCCGCGTCCGCGGGCGCGAGCCGCAAGGTCGCGCCGCCGCCATCCCTCAGCATTCTGACGTCGCTCCCCGACACCAGTCGAAGCTCCTGGAGTTGCCATTCGATAACCCTCGCGTATTCCTGCGGCGGCGACCGCAGCGCGAAGCCCTCGGGCGGCGCGAGCGTCGAGCTCACGATTTCCGCGAGTTCGTCTGCCGGGTCTTCGAACAATACCTCTTCTTGTCGCTTCGCCTCGGCCACGCCCCACTCCTCGTCCGACCGATCTTCTGCTTTCAGGCAGAACCCGGGCAGAAACAACCGCTCGACGTCACCTTTTCCGCTCCTGCCGAACTCCGTCTCCAGCTGCGAGAGACGAGCGACGTCCTCCGCGACCAGCAGCGAGTTCAAGGGCCGCCGCGACGCGGGCCACAGCCGCGGTCGCTCGCCCCCCTGGTCGTCCCCACCGTCCACCACCAAGGTCCCCCCTACCCTATGAATCGCTACGGTCGTGCTTTCGCGGCAAATCGGCAGCGATATCAACTTCTTGAACGCCTCCGCGTCCCCGATAAAGTCGGGCGCCGTCGACGGTTCGGGGGGCAGCTCGCGCTCTTCCGCCACCAGCCGCCACGACCACACACCGCACCCCTCGCCGCTTCTCCCGCCGACCAGCATCGACCGAACAACCGACTCATCGGCCGACCAACACATAAATAATGCTTACCCTTCAACGTGAGAACTATAATGAGGTGGACGTGGTGCAGGGGTAAGTGTCATAGCTTCCTCACACAGGTGCTGCTGGAAAAGAAAGAAATGGAAAAAAGGGTAAGTGAGGTAGGTCCTCACACAGGTGCTGGTGGAAAAGAAAGAAAAGGAAAAAGGGGTAAGTGAGACGCTAACAGGGGAGAAGTTTGAAGGAAGACGTCAGGAGAGGCATTGTGGCAGAAAGAGACATGAGATATCGGGCGAAGTCATAACAGAAAGAAACAAGACACAACGGAGAATACGACGAAGAAAAGGGATGCGTGCCATGAAGACGTGAGCAGGGGAGCCAGGTGCAGGACAAGCGGAGGAGCCAGGTGCAGGACAAGCAGCCGCAGAAAGAGGAAGAACTTTGGGAGCGGGAGTCAAGTCTGGTTGTGCGCGAGCACGCGTAATGCGGAGACAAACGTAAGTGGTCAGATCAAGCTCGTTAACATCAGTGAAGCTTCGGAAACGGAGGAAGAAGGCTGGGTAATGACCAAGGCAAGGACGAGGGTGCGACACAAGAAGATCATCAACGACAAGAACGAGACGTAGGACAACGGTAGAATTAACCACGAGCTTGTAACGGCAAGTGTCACCAGATCCGCGGACGAAGCCACAGTCATTGACGACAAGCTTGTTTGCAATCATACCAAGAGCGACGGAGCGTGTAAATGATTTTGAAACCAACGGTGGGTTGGCGAGGAGCATAACCTTCGGGTGGCCAGACATAGATGTCTTCGTCAATGGGAGCTTGGATAAAAGCGGAGCTGACATCCAGCTTATGCAAATCCCAGTCGTGAACAGCAACGCCAGACAGGGGGTTGTTGTATGAAAGCAGAGATGACATCTACAGGACGGTACGTGTCGTGGTAAGCAATGCCGTGAACCTGGGTGTAACCGCGGACAACGAGATGAGCAGTGTACGATTTGAAGCGGCCAGATTCATACTTCGTGCGGTGGACCCACTTCAAAGGGCAGATGGTGCCAGAAAAAGTAGAAGGAACGCGAACAACATCCGAGCAACCGAGCTGACCGAGGGAATGATATTCTGTGGCAAGGGCTTGTAACCGACGTGCAGGATTTGGATGGGCTGGGCGAGACAGAGGGGAAGGAAGACATAATGAACTAACGAACGAAAGCTAGAATAATTAACGTACAGGGAATGACAAGATGACACAGAATCGACAGTGCGTGGTAAAACGCCAGTATTGTGGGTTTGAATTGGTTCTCCATTTGTTTCTGAAAAATATGCGCTTTTTGTCGACTTTGCGCGTTCGGCTCCGTTTGGCTCGACTTTGTTTTGCATGCTTTTATGCTTTTTGTTTTGCATGCTTGTTTTTTTGTCGGCTCTGGTTGTCTCGACTTTGTTGTGCACGTTTTGTTGTTTTTCTCTCTTTGGTTCGTCGGAGTTCATGAGCTCGTAGAATGGTCGGTTCACGTGATGGGGTGATCAGTCCCAGTGAAACCGGCGCATTCTCATCAAACACAGGGGACAAGAGGGCAACAGCGGAAGAACAGGTGACAATCGGGCAACAGCAGGAACAGGTGACAATGGGGCAACAGTAGACGAGAGCGCGTGATTCGAGAAAGTCGGAACAACGTTGAAGTTCCGGTGGTTGACATTGCAGAAAAAATCTGATAAGCGAAACTGTCAGCAAAATCGAGGTCTGAAGAACAATAGCGACAAAAGTGCCTTTGAAGACTTGCGTTAAGCGATTGTTGCCACTGAGGATCGCAGCGGGGTAAAGATAGCGGGAACACAGGCTGGTATATATGATGGCAGTGTACCAGACGTCTGATGAGAACGTGGCCTTTGGGCAGACATGTTGCATGGTGCATGGTGACGAGGTTATGACGATGGTCGGAGTCGACAGAAGCAAAAACAGGCGTAAACAGGGTTGATGCGAACGTTGGGTGTTTGGTTGTTGTGGTGCGAGCAAGTTGCCATGGACACGACCGCGTCCTGTACGCGAAGATGGAAGACTTCGGACGCGCCAGCGGTGTAAGGAACGAACACGGGTAGACCAGGCTGCTGTATGCCAGCCTGCTGTGGCAGATAAGAAAGTGGCCCGTTTTCGCATTCGCAAGAACGAAGTTGCCATATGGGCCAACGTTGGAGGAGCAAGCGGCGAGCTTTGCTCGTCATACTCGAATAGACTGCGGTAGAAGGTGGCGATAGTGGCAAAACAGTTGTGGCACGTAAAAACGTTGCAGATAGCGTCGCAGACGTAAGAACATTGCAGATAGCGTCGCGGGTGCTGAGCACGGAATTCACTGTGATAGCAAAAACGGATTTTAAAGGTCAGAAAAGCGGCGTGAAAAGGCGAGAGTGCGCGAAGGAGAACCACAAATCACACAGCAAAGAAGCGTCTGTCCAGGATCCCGAAGATGAGCGATCCAACCACATAGGAAGCACGAAAGCTGCGCACACGAAAAATTGACAGGCACAGCTTAGTTGTGGCGGGTGAAATGCGCGATGGAACGTGATTCGCTGGTTTTACCAGAACCGATAAGCACAACGAGGAGTGGATCAACGAATAGGTGAAGATGCACAACGGGGAGTGGATCAACGAATAGCAGAAAATGTAGAACGGGGAGTGGATCAACGAATAGCTGAAAATGCACAACGGGGAGTGGAGCAACGAATAGGCGAAATACAGAACGAGGAGCGGAGCAACGACGAGGTGAAAAGACAACGAGGAGGGGAGCAACGACGAGGGGAAAATACAGAACGAGGAGAGGAGCAACGAATAGCGCAAAATACAGAACGAAGGGCGCCTGTGCAATGGGAGCTAAAAACAAAAACGAGGGGCTTCCACAAAAACACTTTTCCTTCACAAAAACGAGGGGCTTCCGTGGGATGGGGTTGTTGATGTGCTTGCGTCAGAAAATCGGCGGTACACACGCTGACTTGGAGTTATCTTGATTGGCAGAAAGGTGCAAATATGATGAGACAGAGTATCGGGAGGGGGGTGTGAGACGGTGGGTGTGGCCGTTTAAGGCGGTGAAGGGGGTGGAATAGATGGTGGTATTAAGAAAAGCGGCGGAGTGGAACTAGAATCAGTCAAAGTGGGAGTAGGCATAGGAGCAGAAAAGGTAGTGTTGGTGGTGGTGGGTTTGGGTTGGTGTTGGTGGGTGTTGTGGGTAGCGCGTTGTCGTGGAATAGCTAGGAACTTTGAAACTTGCGGCAGTCCCTCTTAAAGTGATCCTTGCAGCCGCCAAAATGACAGTGCGTAGTGCATCGGAATCGAGTAGAGCAAGGTTGTTGGGAAAGGGGAGCGTCTAGGGTAGGTCAGTTGGAAGAGTCTGAAGTCGTGGCTGACGACGCGGCGGATAGCGCAACGGTAGCGATTGTGCATGCCATCGAAATTGTTTATTGTTGAACTTCTCGAGGGTACAACCACAGTCGTCGGTACGAAACGCGAGACGATAAAACAGATCCAGTAAGTCTTGAAGCACGATGCACGTAGTCAAATGCGAGGACACACTCGAGGGCGCGTCGGATCAGGTACAATGCCGAGCAACTTGAACGCCGGTGAAAGGTACAATGCCGAGCAACTTGAACTCCGATGATGAACTTGTTGAGGAAGTTCGCTACGCGATCCCCACGACCCATGTAGACATCGGTGATGCGCTTGGAAAGTCGCGTGAAGTTCATATCGCGGTTATCATGTTGTTCGCGTGAAGTTCATGTCGCGGTTTTCATGGATATCAACGTTGTTGCTTGACGCGAAAGTCTTCTTCAGAGCAGCGAGATGCTTCTGCAGAGCAGCGAGATGCTGAGATGCTAGTCCAAGGATCGTTGGTCGAGATAATCTGATCGCCGGTAGATGATCATGTTCGCGAGACGACGTGGCCATGGGTGGAGAAAAAAAAATGTCGCTCACCGCTGAAGGCATCAAGGTTTTGCGAAAGCTTGCTATCTTTAATTTCGATCAAGGAAATGGTAGACGAAACGAACCGAACACGTAGCAATGAACTGAAGCCGAGGAGGAGTCGCCACGAAGTCAAGCACAGGCTCGATCGTGAACGAGCACCTGGTACCATGTGAGAACTGAAATGGGGATGTCCTTACTACTAATCGACAGATGTTTGATCTGTCTGTCTGTCTGTCTGTCTGTCTGTCTGTCTGTCTGTTTGTCTTTAAATGTCGACTGCTAAGAGGGGTGTGTGTGTGGGGAGCATGAAGGATGTGGGTGAGTTTGTGGGGTATGAGGGATGTGCCTGACGGGCGGAGACAAGTACGCGGGACCTAGTCGGGGTCATCGCCGAGGCGTGGGGCAGGCGAAGAGAGGACGGGCCCCGCCCGTAGGTCGTACGCATGCTGCCGCCGGACGTATGTGCGACGAAGGGTGACGTCCTGCTGGGATCGGGCGGCCTGCGTGTTTGTCTTTAAATGTCGACTGCTAAGAGGGGGGTGTGCCTGGGTGTTTGTCTCTAATGTCGACTGCTAAGAGGGGGCTGTGTGTGGGGAGCATGAAGGATGTGGGTGGGTTTGTGGGGTATGAGGGATGTGCCTGACGGGCGGAGATAAGTACGCGGGACCTAGTCGGGGTCATCGCCGAGGCGTGGGGCAGGCGAAGAGAGGACGGGCCCCGCCCGTAGGTCGTACGCATGCTGCCGCCGGACGTATGTGCGACGAAGGGTGACGTCCTGCTGGGATTTGTCCCTCGATTTAGGGTAAGGATCATGTAGGCCCGCGAGCCAGGCATTGATCCTCCAAGCCGTCTACGGCGACCTCGCAGACTGTTTCCACGACCCGCGGCGGCTCTTTCAGCGCGCCATTCTCACGCCCCGTCGAAACGATGTTGTCGACGCTGACAACGCGCGCATGACCGCGGCCTTTTTTTCCCGGAGACGAGGCGTCGGAGTTCTTTTCGGCTGACTAGGCTGGGTCGGAAGACGACGCCTCGCTCTTTACAGTAGAGTTTTCAACTCCCTGACAACCAACGGCATGCTGACTTTGATCGCGAGCTTAATGTCTTCGAAACCTCGACCCGTCGCACGGCCACTGCAACGGTACCAGATACATGATCGATCGTGTCGTTGTCACCGAGGCTCCTCCAACCTGTATCCCTTAAGGCCCGCCGACGCCAAACGATCAACAAGAGCCAGAGGCAGACGCCCCGCGAGGTCGGCGTCCTCTTGCCCAAGCCCGTCTTCTGCCACGTCCAGCTCTACGTGGCTCTCTGTCGATCGGCAACCCCGAGGATATGCTCTTCTGAGTCGACAACTCCACCCTCCCCCACACGTGCTGCGCAATACCGATAAGCCCCCTCCCAGCGTCTACACGCGCACTGTAGGTGAACTTACTGGGACCAGGTGAACTTACTGGGGTTTGAGATTGGGACTAGGTGAGATGAGTGACCAGGTGAACTTACTGGGACCAGGTGAACTTATTGTTTTTTTTTGACAACTCAAACTCAAAGGTTGGCGGCGCGTGCGGATCAAAGCAGCTTGGATTGGCGGGGGTGAGAGCGACGAGCTCAAAGGAGAGTGGGGGTTTGGGTTTGCGCCGAACTAAAGAGATTGGGTTTACGCCGAATTTACTGGGGTTAGAGATTGGGACTAGGTGAACTTAACGGGGTGAAAATGCTGGGGTTAGAGATTGGGACTAGGTGAACTTTTGTCGACCTTTAAAAACAAAACTAAAACCGCGACCCCGACCCCGCCTCGAGGTGAACCATGTCCTTGCACTCGTCGTCGTCGTCGTCGGACGCGGCGTTGCGCAAAGCACAACACTTCGGGGTGGGGTGGTCCTCGTCTGCAGCGCGGCGGGACACATCTTGTTGGGAGAGGGCTTCGGACTGGTGGGCCGCAGCGCAGCAGGGGTCGTTTGGGGTCGGGGTGCTGGCAAAGTTGAAGATGATGTGGCCCGATGTCGCCCCCAAGCAGACAGCGAAAAAGAGCTCGACGTTGTAGGTCATCGCGACGAACATGGCGAGGTAGCCGAGGATGGACTGGTACAAGTGGAAGAGAAGGGCGAGCAACTTCAAGGGAAGGGCGTCGCTTCGCTGGCGGGAATCGTGGATTTTCCGGCGGAGAAAAATGAGAGCGTCGATCGCGACCCCGGTCAAAAAGGCGCCCACAACTCCGATCGCGAAGCGCGCTTTCGAGTCTAGGGTCCATTTGGTCATCCAGACGTTGACGCAGAGAAGGTCGTCGGAATCGTCTTCGAACAAGACAGACCGAAAGCCGTCCATGTACATCGTAACTCCGTTGCCCGCGCAGAACCCGTTGTCCTCGAGCTCCCAGGCCGTTGCGTTCTGCAGTTGGTCGTCGTCGTCGCCCAGGCAGACGGGGCCGCAGTCGTCGAACGAGTGGCCGTCGCAGTGTTGAGTGCCGTCGAGAACGTCGCCCGTCGACGTTTCCACGCAAAATATTTGGTCCCGCGCGCACTCGATGCCCGAGACGTCGACGCAGAGCGACCAGCACCAGATACCTTCATCACCGCCCTGCGTCTCGCAGAGTTGCGCCCCGCCAGCGGCGCCCAGCAGCAGCCTGCGGTCGCTCGTCGTTTCCGTCGTCGACAAAGACGAACACCCGACGCCGTAGTCTGTCGTCGTCGAGTGCACGAGCATTTTGTCGCGGTGGTCGGAGAAAGCGAGGCCGGTTGACTCTACGACGGCGTCGGCGACGGGGAGCCACATCTTGCCGTACCAGGCGCGAGAGGATCGCACCGAGAGAGCGTGAGGCGCGGGACGAACGTTCGCGCCCGCGAGCCACGTCCGCATGCCCTCGCCCGCCAGTATCAAGAGGCCACCATACTGAATCTCGACGACGTCGCCCGCCGGAAGCTCGAGGGACAAGGTGGCGTCACCCTCACCCGCGACCATCGACACCAGGAGCCCGGCGTCGACGTGAAGAGGCAGCGTCTCGGTCTTCGCTTTCTCCGGCGGTTCGTAGACGTGGAGGTGCTCGAGGTGTTCGCCGAGGTGCGCTGTCTCGGCCATCGAGTAGCCCGGGCGCATAGCGGGCAACTCGAGCGCCTCGAAGAGGCGTTTGGATCCTCTGTCGACCGCGACGCGCAGCTCCTCGGCGCCCGAGCACGCCGGTCCCAGCGTGGTCGGCGGGACGCCGCGGTTCGAACGCGCGGCGACCGTAACTCTGCGCGTCCCGTCGTCGAGGGTCGCCTCGGCGGACTCCCCGGTGCGGAGGCACGAGGCGAGGTCCTCGGGGGCATCAAGGAAGCTCCGAGCTTCTTCGAGTCCAGGGATCCCGGTCACGCGGATTGCCCCGAGGGTTGCCACGGCATTTCGTACATATACAGCCTCGTCCCTAACCTTGTTGAACTCGATACTCGGCACCTCGAACGCGCGAACGACGACGACGGCGGCGGAGAAAACCAACAACAACATATCAACTTTTATTTACGACGCTCTTTCGTTCTTGGGAGCTAGAACCAACGGATTTCACCCTCTGACGGACGGACGACGTTATTAAGCCAGAATTTCTATTCTTCGGTCATTGTTGTTTTTTCCCGGCCGGCCGGCCGTTCTGGATGGATTGGGAGGTCCGCCGACGTCGGATGCGGCGGTAGTCCGCGAGGGCCTTGCGCAGTGCCCCCCGGGACACCGGATACGTCACGAGCCCCCTGACCTGTTCGAGGAGGACGTCGTCGGGCAGGATATTTTGTTGGGGGCTCGGCCACGGAACAACGACGACGACCTCGCCATCATCCTCAGGCTCCGCAACTTGGACCCCGGCGGCGGCGGCGGATGGGGCCGCGACACAAACAACGTCTGTCGGCGGTGTCGTCGTAGTAGTAGTAGTAGTCGTAGTAGTCGTAGTAGCTGGGGGGCGCCAGGTTTCGAGACCGTCGGGGGCGTCGAGGACGAGGGGCTCGGAAAAGGGGCTCCAGCCCAAAACCGAGCCCGCCTTGACCCTGTAGTGCGCTTTGACCGGCCCCCTGCGATGAAGCGTCGCGTCGTCGCCGCAGGTCGCCTGGGGCCCTTCGTAGAGCGTGCGCCAGGGCCCCGACGACCTGCGGCGGACTTGGACGAGGAACCGGTCGACGGGGCTGCCGTGGTTCGGGGGCGTCGCCCACGCGAGCCGCAAAAAGGGGGCGCGATGGCCGGCCGCCGAGACGAAATGGTCGATTCTCGCGACCGGGGCACCGGGCGCCGCGGGGGGCGCCGGCTCGCGACGAACCTCGACGTGCTCGCTCGTGGAGGTGCCGCGAGGGGCTACTAATCGGAGGCGGAAGTGGTACCTCGTCCCTGGCGCCAGCGCGACGGTCACCGCTTGCGTCGCGATCGCTCGGAACTTTCCGAGCGGCGCCCGGAGCGGGGCCGAAGCGACCTCGAGCGTCAACGCGACTTGGTCCTCCGGCAGCAACGCGTCCCAGGTCGCGCGGATCCTCGCCTCGTCGAGCCGGTCGATTTCGGGCGGAGGCGGTACGCCCATGTAGACGCCGCCGCCGTCGTCGAGCCCCTCCGAAAAACGCGCATCCAATCGCACGAGCCGCGCGCAGACGCACGCGCCGGGGCGTACGTTCGCACGCTCGATGAGATCGACTCTCGGCTCGCGACCCGAATAAGCGGGAACGAAGCGAACCCCGTCAAAGAGCTGGAGCGCGTACTTGCGCGGCTCGCGAACCTTCCAGCTCACCACGAGGGAGTCGGGACTTCCAACGAAGGTCGGCGCGACCGGCGCCGTCGCGAGGTGCAACTCGGCGCTCGCGTCCCAACAAAACCTCCCCGCGCCCAACGATCGCAAGTCCAAAAAGCAGTGGCACCGCACCGTACACATCGCATCGGCCGGTAAACCCGTCACGGCGACCTTGTTGTCCAGCGGCACGCGGCCCGCGAGCCTCTGCCAACTGGCCTCGACCACGTCGTCGCGACACTCCATAAAGCATCCCGAGGGCGCGATTTTCGTCTCCTCCTCCGAGGGCCGCGGCGGCGCGAGAACGACGTCCCCTTTGCCCTGGCATATCGCGGGGGCGGGGACTTTCGTCGACCACAAAGCCTTTGCAGGGGCCGATGTCGCATCGCCCAGTCGTGACCGCACCTCGAACGCGTACTCGCTGTTCGGCTCGAGATCGTGAGGAAATGCGCCGAGGCTTCTTCCGCCCGCGACCTCGCGCATCGCGGCGCTCTGGTCGCCCCAGCTCACGATGCACTCGAGATCGCATCTATCGGCGAAGATTACCACGTTGCGCCCAAGACCGACGACTCGCAGAATCGGCGGCGCTAACACGGTCACTTCTTCGCCCCCGCTGCTGCTGCGAAGCCGATGGGCTGCGCCGCGCCTCAGACTGACCACCTTCCCGGCGCTCCGCCATTCCGTGCCCTCCAACCGTTCGCACTCGCGGTCCACAACCACGCGGTCGTCGAACAGTTCTAAGATCCGCATCGAACGAACCTCGTATCTATCCGTATCCTAACATTGTTTGTAGGGGCGCAGACGGAAGGTTATCGACGAGTTGGTTGTCAGTCACATCGCGGTCTCCTCGTCGCATGGCGACAAGCTTGATGGTCACTCTCCGCCGACCGACCTTTCGGCGCTCCTCGTCTACAGGCCCGTGATTCCGGACTGGCTCCTGTCGGTCCGGCCTGGCTCCCATGCTCGGGAGAGGTCTGAAGTTAGTTAGTTAGTTTGTTTGTTTGTTTGTAGGGTTTAAGAGCAACTCCCAGGATCAAAGAGCCAGCCAGCATGGGGGTGTGCGATGCGCAAAAGGAAACAAGAATACAAAGGATATTATGCGCGCGCGCCGTGGGGTATACAAGGATGAAGCAAGAACGCAAAACTCTCAGAGCCAGAGGTATGAAGAAGGGAGCAAGGCGGAAAGGAGTGACGTGAGGAGCTCGAAGAGAAGGACAATGGGAAAGGAGAAGAGAGAGTAGCGGCAGGCGTGATGATGAAGAAAGACACGAGGAGACGACGCTAAACGACGGTTGCAGCATGATGCCAGACCTCCCAAACAGGCCTCCATAGTTTGGTCCGGGCGAGGCGGCCAAATGTCCAGAGAACACACAAGGTAACCACCACGCGTCATCCGCATCGACGTCACGAGAAGCAACACGGATGTCAATGAGCGCCGCCGGCAAACCACCTCGTACGAAAAATGGGAGGGTAGACGAACGTCGTGGTGGTAGATCAAGTACAAGGGCAGTGTGGGAAGCAGAGAGACGGGGAGTCTGAAAACCAGTCCTGTAAACTCGAGCGCTCGTTAGTAGTACAAGCTGATGGAACAGCAGAGTAGCCACATTTAAACTCTGTCTTGCCGTCGTCACAGTGGGATGTAGGCAGGTAGTCAGAGGATGGTGAAGCGACTCGGAAGAACCAGGGCGGCGACAACAGCGACACGTGTGATCGGGGACAACAAATCCCCAGGCAGCAGCAGAGCGCTGTCGGGTGGCTAATTGCGCCGCGAGGAACTTAACCTGCATGGCACGCGTCATGAATAACTTGCACGGGCCGACAAAAAATGTCCGGAAGAGCAAAGTGAGAGGATGGACATGCGCAGGCTCATAAGCACGAAGGCGCGCGATGCCAAGCTGCGTCAGCAAAGTGGAGCAAACCCCATCAAACAGACGGCGCCGCTGGAAGGTGACAAACCAACGTCGGCCATGGCAGAAATGCGTGCAAGAATGGTCATCCGCACCCGCTCCACACCGGCCACGCGCCGCAAGGCTATCAGAAATATGTTGGAGACACTCGACAACTGGGAAGAAGAAGATTTGTGACTGGGTAGCCGAGGTCAATGAACCAAAACGTGCCGTTAAGCGTGGAGTTAAGTGCGCAAATCTCATCCCAGATGTGACTGGCACGCGCTGCGAGAGGCCAGAATGTGCGAGCACCGTGCCTTTATTGTCAAGGAGAGCTTTCATGGGTAATCGAGGGAGTACATCACGAAGTGCAGCTTGTGCGGCATAGCTGCCCATGACCTCAGCACGATACGCAGATAAACTTCCAGAGCGACCCGCAAAGCGAAAGTGTAGAGGCGGGTGGGCACAGGATCGAAAATGGCCACAGCAGCTCCGCCCTCACATTTGGACACGAATCCGTCGCTGGCCGCGTAGAGATGATTGATGGGTAGTCTAGTACCACAGCCATCAAGTGCAGAACGAGGCGAGGCCCACGCAGGAAACCGGGCAGCGACACTCGCAGCGTAGGTGCTCAAACCAAGGTCGGAGGGAGAGTGGAGGACGTGGGAGGCCGGGTTGGATTATGAAAACAGGTAATTTCGTTTAACAGTGCAGCGGGACTTAACGGCAAAGAGAAAGGTTCTCGATGAAATTCGCCAGCGGGGCGGCGGCGTTTCACGGGAAGGCGACGCATACCGACGCAAGAGACCGTAACGGCCGTGACTTTCGGGACAGAACATGCTGTAGGATCCCAGTCAAGTGACAAGTCATAGGGAAGAACACGAAACGATCGCACAGCCTTCTGGGTCAAAAGGTAATGGTCACCGCCTGCGCAAAAAAAGGATGCGGGTGTATTTGCCGCGGCCCGTGACGCCGTGGATACGACCCTCACACCAAACCCCTTCGAGCTTACCGTCAGCTGTTCATGGCTGCAGCTCGCGGTGATATGTTCGGGATTCCTATTCACACACAAGCGCGTTTTATCACCATCCGTGTCTTGCACCTCAACGATGCACAGGTGGCCGCCAAACATGCACAAGGCAAAGTCACCACGGATGATAGCCAACCTTGGCGCGATCGGCCCGGAATTCGGGCCCAACGAGGCCGGCAACATCCACATGGAGTAATGTCTTCAAGCGCGCGACGAACCAATCACGGTCCACCGCTGAAGGAGGAATACATGCGTCATGGAGGTATATCCGTCCGCCGCGAGGAAGGAGGTGGACCATAAGACCTCGTTCTCGTGGCACACCCGCTGCAGCTTGATTATATCAGGGACCGGCCAACCAACAACGAGCGCGAGATCAACAACAGTGCGATCAGATGGAGCAGCGGAGCCAGGGAGCTGACCACCCCCAGTAAGTTGCACGTCATTTGCACTGGCCCATACGGTGGTGCCCTCCACCCACCCGAAACGTGTGCGGTCCGTGGCAATAGCGGTGATCCATTTGGCATTTGCAGCATGGCTGGATTCGAAGACGGGGGAACTGGCGCCAAAAAGCATTTAAGCCTGACGAACGAGCGCCTCAATCAACCGCGTCGCGAGGCCACCCCGATGCAACAAACGCGCCATCCACTCAAGACGGTCCGCGGGAATTTTGTCAACCAGGATGGTAAGCCGGCACCTCCGAGGGTTGCGGGTTTTTGTAAAACCAACCAATTGTTTTTTTTTAAACCAACCAATTGGTTCGTTCACGTTCACCCATCCAAACGTGCTCGCATCAACAACAGAGACTCCACTTCACGTTGAAGTGAATCCACAAAGCGCTGTTCGAAACGTTCAAAACGTAAGCGATAGGCAAGCTTGCTCCAGAGCACTTGGTCAAGAAGGTAGCATGTGCTATCCGGGGATACCAGAACGGAGCTTAGCCATAAAATCGTCGACAACATGACGAATTGAATCTGCAACGTCAAGATACTCGCAAGCGGGAGGCCATTGGATCCCCAAGTACCGCACACCGTGGTCAAAAGGAATAACAGAAATGTCACCACGTTTGGCTGATAAAGGCCCATTGTGACCCGGGTCATCAACACCGAGCTGTAAGCGTCCATGGCGAAATAACACGGCGGTATCGTAGACCCAAGGGCGCCAGCTCTGTGCCGCGAGATCGAGGGGGCCTTAGAACCACTCGAGTCCCAGCGCTTTGGTTTTCGTGATGTTGAATTGGATTGCGAAGAACTCAAAGAAGAGGCTGCAAACATTGACCCGTAGCTCTTAAGCCGCGGCGCGTAATCGAATACGACAAAGCATCATCAACAGAGCACAAGCCGGCCGTGGTGCGAGTGAGGTCATGGGTGGCAAGAGTGGGAATACAAGGGGAACCAAACTCGGGTGGGCGCCGCAATCCCGACCCCGTGACTTCGAGATGGCCCTCGGGAACAAGACGAAGGTCCGTTTGCATATCTGAAAGTATAGAATATAATGCCAACCAGATACTAGGTGATTAGGACGCACCTTGGGCAGTACCGCGGGCAAAGGCGAAGGTCCCCTCATCGTCCCGAATAGGGATGTTAACGTGCCTTATGCTGTGACTACACGTGCCTGATTACCAACATCCTGTCGTAGGTAGTAGTCGATAAAAGAATCGGGTGATCCAAAGCGTCGTAAAGCCATCTACTTGCCTAACCAAACAGAAACACTATCGTAGGCCTTCGTAATGTCTTGGGCAACTGCAAGCAAGGGCACATGGCCCGCATAAGCCAATTCAGATAAATACAAAGCGATTGCGAGTGGCGTCTGAGCGTCACTACCAGCCCTTGAACCATATTGGCCACCATCAAAAAAATTGCTATGATCCCAGATGGGTGTAATGCGGCAGAAGATCACGGACCAGTAGGCCTTCATGATGGTGTCCAACAGCGTGGTAACGCGACATGTCTACAATCGGATTGCCGGGGATCTTCAGGATTGGAACAATAGCCCGCTCCTCCCACTCCGCGAATATATGACGCGTCGCGCAAGCAGCATTGAGTAGACGCAAAAGGCCGTTGTGTTGCTCTGGATGAAGGCCTCTACCATGTCAACCGCGACTCCAGAGAGGCCTGGTGTTTTTTGCCGGAACGCCGCGTAGACCAGTAACGGTCCCACTACTCTCGTGTAAGAGGAGCCAGGACATTTGCGTAGTGGGATTCATCCGCATTTGGCTTGCGGCGCAAATGGTCGAGTACAGGCGCGAACTTTGCGGGGATACCCGCAGCTGCAAGGTCGATGTTGGAACCAAACGCCGCAATTTGTCGGCGTAGGTGACGTCCACGAGAGCCCGGCTGTAGTCTGGTACGAGAAACGCCGTGAACCTCCGCCCATCCAGCTGTGGAAACGGCGGACCAAAACGCGGGCGACACCAACTGGTTCACTACGGGTCCGCAGTTCGTCGGCGTCACGGGTGACGATCGAAGCGTATTTGTCGCCCTTGCGGCCCCGCGCCAAGACGGTACGAACCAGGTTACGAACACGAACGTAATCGGCCTCGTCGCGTTTTTTTGCGGCGCGCTCGAGTAAAAGCTCCTGTTCTGCAGCGTGGAGCCGTGAGCGGTACTCGGAGTCCACGTGGTTGAGCTGAAGCCGCAAATGTGCGCGGTGCTGATCTAGTTGGACACGAGCGTCCGCACGTCGCTGACGGGCGACGGCATCCGCGTTGTGGAGAGGGACCGATGAGGCCTCGATGAGATCACCCACCTCTGAGATATCAACATCCAGGAAGTTCAGTGGGAGGGCGTCCTCGCGTGCGAGTCGTGCGTGAGCGCGTTGACCACGCCCCCATTCACCCGACACGATCAGAAAAAGGTACGTAGGGTACGTCGATGAGGACGTAGCTCGGTCGTAGCATCTTGGGCTCGCAGGCTGACGTGGGACGCAAAACGCCGGCGTCGTTCAGTCGCCACAACAGCAGCATCGCCAGTCGTACATCCCGCATGATCCGAGAGCAGTGTCTTGAGAACGGCCGTGTCGTCGGAACCGGTGAGAGAGTGGAGGCGTGTCGTGAGGTTCGCTTCCAGCCAGCGCTGAGGTACAAAATCCTTGTAGAAATCCATAGAAACGTCGTCACTGGGCCGGACGGCGAAGGCGGTAGGATCAAGTGCCTTGGTAGGAGTCCGTACCGCAGCTTCATCGACCCCGAGGACACTCTCCAGATTGAGCTACACGGCTATAGGCCAGTGTTCCTAGTTGGACGGCGGTCTCGCTCCAATAGAGTGTCCGGCTAGAACACCCGCACGAACGAGAGTGGACGCAACATTGCTGCGGCGAGCCACAAAAAAGTCCATGTCGCTGGCAGCGTTGCGGCGTCGGAGGGCGGGGGTCGGCTTGTGACCGCGGGTGTAATATAATTACACCCACGGGTCAACGGTACTCGCACCGAACCAGCGCATCCACTCAAGCTGGTGTCGCTTGGGGTTGCGGGCGAGGGCAGTAACACGTGCCCGAGGGTCCCAGGTGACGCAGTTCCAGTCGCAAGTATAGTAGCCGTGCCCTGCATTTCTAGGTTCACGCTCTTCTTTTCGAGGTCGGTGCGGAGGACATCGTACACCGTCTAGCTGCGACATTCAGAACTCAAGGCGCAGAGTTGTGTCTCTTGCCACCGGCGTCCGGCGCTGTTCCCCAGCTGCGGCGCGTAGACACCCACGATGGCCAGCGAAGAGCCTCCCTCGAGCTTGAGCACGACGCCACCATACCGCGCCCAGTGACGAGGGTCAGTAACCTCGGCGCCTGAAGGGCTGTAGTCGTCCAAGTATTATCCCAAAATTCATGACTCCAACGGGCGCGTAGCAACTCAAGTATCCGCAGGCGCGTGAGACTAGTCCACCGGACATCAGCGAGCAGGATAGCATCGACGTCGGCGCTTACAATTTCCATCAACTCATCTTCAAAGTGCGCTCCGGTCGGAAGGGCGTCTACGTACCCTAAAGCCGCTCGCAGTGGCCTCTCCCTGTTGCCGAGTGGGGAGTGCATCGCCAAAGAAGGTGTAGTTGGTCATGGGTGGAGCCCAGCAAGGTTCGTCCCGCGGGGAAAGTGCAAGAAGAAAAGAATCAGAAAAAGAAATCCGTCGCGATTCGAAGGCAGCGCCGGAACGGGCGCCGAGCAGCGCGAATTGAAAACAGCAAACAAGAAAACCAGAAGAAACAAAGGCGGCATCACGGCGACCGCGCAGCGCGGGTGGTCCTTGTTAAAGTGTGAGAAGATCGAAATCCGAGGATGAAGTTCGTCGAAATTCGAAGGTACGTAGGGTGCCGAAATTGGACTCGCCATACGGTCGCAAACTTCAGGCATAGTGAATATGAGTCATACGTGTGGGCCCGGAGTCCGTTGTACCTTCACGGACAGCCCAAGAGGAACTCCACGGAGGCCCGAACGAAACTCCGGTCAAAACCGACCGATTTTCCCCCCGAAAAAAAACGCAGACTTCGGTTGGGTTTATAGTCGAACGCTTGTATTGAAC
>JAQMWT010000233.1:0-54957 GCA_029834535.1 Chrysophaeum taylorii
TTCGTTCAGTTACGTATTGCTCACAACAAGCAAAAAAGCGCAGGCGGGAACTTCGCTCACTACAGTTCAGACGCGTGCCTTTAGTGAACAACGCGAAATGGTAACTATGACCACCCTCATGGAACGAATGAACGTCCCATATTTAAAACCATCTGGAGTCAATGCATTCGCAGCTGCCGCATACGCAAGCATCACCTCGTATGACGCAAGGTTACCACATTGTTCCACACAACAACAGTCTCTAGCCCACGAACACCTACAGTAACTCTACTTTGCTCTGGGATGTCCACTCCTGCATTCTTGGCTTGCGCTTCTAATGACGCAAATCAACATCAACGTTAAAGTTCTTGTTGAGAGCGACGACAATATCACGCACATGAGACGTAATTCCATCGAAGTTTTCCATCCCTCACGAAGTTTCTGACATATCACATCGAGCATCGGACGTTGAACGTGCACGATATTACACCGATATAGTGGAATTGACATCACCATGCACAAATCGCAACATAATCAATGGAGATCCATTTCCACCTTCGAGCGTGATATGGACGATTGGCGTTCAAGTGCTCTAAGTGTACCAGGCTTCCGCGCCGCTTTGGCTCCATGGAAATGACACCACCACACTCCGCATCGTATGAAGATCATATGCGAGTTGCGTCTCATCTTCGCAACGATGCACCATACGGTGGCATGTGTGACCGATTTCCATGCTACTGATGTGGAGATTATCAAGCCAGAAAAGATGGATCTCGTCGCACGCAAATATAACACCGGCCCTCTTGATCTGCTTTCATGGCTGATAAGTCGCTTCCTTTCTGGATGGCAAGACCACGCTAATTCCATCATCGCAAGTTAATAGTCGACGAACATGGACGCAGGTTTTCCTGACCACCACGCGCGCCCACACCTAAAACCTACAATGACTTTCAGTCGTACAGGATCCGTGCGCTTAACTGTGACTGAGCTTGAAACCTTAACTATGCTGTTCCTTCGTCTGCACTCTAATAAAACAGTCGAACATCAGTCAAGATGAAATGAGGGCATTTCTAACTTTCGCCTGGGATTCTTGACTATTTCAGAAAACCACTTGCTTGCATGGATCCCCTGAACTCAAAGTAGTGCTCCTCTATAATATTATGGGACGCTTATTCCCTAAATCCATGCATGCGTGTGTCCTTTCGTATTATCGAGATCTAACCAACCATCTCACAGGTTATTTTTAAATAAATCCTCTACTTCGCCATCGTTTACATCACCGGAAGACAGCGCAGGCGGAGACATAACAGTTTCTACTCATCTTCTAAATACCAGGCACATATAAATGTTGGCGAAACAGCCCTTCTAACATGGTGCCGGAATCGATCAGACGGCTTCTCTCAGACACGGCACTGGTTTTCTTTGGCTGCCAAGCATACCATCATAATGGCGAAAATCAAGACACGCGTCGTTTAGTACAAGCGCGGTCCGCACATAACTTCTCCTGTATTTCCGATTCTTTGTCTTCTACCCTCAGGAAAATCGTCTCAATTTATCAGATAAAACGTTTCTTCAAGTGACATCATCCCAAAGCAATAATCGGGCTTTATTACATCAAGCGATAGGAAGATGGTGCCAAAGTTCATTCATATACACGCCTTGCTCACGCCATTCGGTTTGCTAATATGGCTTAGTGTACGATCCACTCGATCGCATCCGACACTACTCAACTCGCGATTGGCATGCGCCAATAATTCGCAGCGTACCAAATCAATTTCGACTGTCTTTGTCCCCGGACCTGTGGTGCGTTTAATCGCAGCTATTCGCTGGAACGCATCATATAATTTATATCATGCGTGTCCGCTCGTCTATGACTTGCGTAAATGCTATATCATCGTTTGACCTGATCATGCTGCTCTAACCAAAAACTATGCAGGTCAACTTCATCGACCCATTTTTAACAGATACATCGGCATTATTACACAGAGTTCCATTACAATGTTCCACATCTCAAATAAAAAACATGTTGTGATAATCGCTTCGAACAGACTTTTCATATCGATTCGTGATTGTCATGTTTCCTCTCTAGCACCTCATCCGCAGATGCATATTAACCTACACGAAAAACATTCATATAACGCCTGACAGCTCCATAAGCACCTTAGATAAGAAAATCGTGACAGAGGCACCCGCATTCGAGATGCGCAACAACGAGCCACCAATTTTCACAACATCCACCATTATAGTGATGCTCAAGCGCGAAAGCGGATGGTGCTCATCGCCGACCGACAACGGCGCTCCTCGTCTGAGCCCATGATTCGGACTGGCTGTCGGTCCAGCCTGGCTCTCATGCTCAGGAGGGTCTGATTGGTGAGTTGGCTTATAGCTGTTTAGGTTATTACTTGATCCTGGACACCACCATGGACGTACCCTACCGTAAGTTCGTGTGGATTGTACGATTGCAAAAAACGGCACTCATCCACACCACCGCAAGCAACCATCATTCGAAAAAATGTTCAACCTGGTGAAGCACGGGCATGTGACGGTGGTTACGTATCTGTGCTCTCGGAATGGGGATCTTTTCGACATATCATTGTTTTCAAGTTGTCATTTCTAAATTTCTGTTAGTGGACTTTTGTCGTAGCACTAACTCCAGCGAATTTTGTAACGCCCTTGAGTTTGTCCGCAACTCTACTTACGCGTTCATGTACAACAAAACAAATCTATGTGATTCCTTAAACCCTATTATCTCAGCATGTTACAACCCCCTTTCGTGTGGAACATGGTATTAACTGTGTCGTGTCCCCCTTAGCATGCGTAATCATGAAGTCGAAGCCGCTGTTGGTCACATAGCCACTGCCGCGTCTACACGACGCCGGCATATGCTTAATGTATGTCTGCGAGGGTCACCCTAACAGATCCGGCACCACACTACCCGTGGGCTGTTATACATGCCATCCAATCGTATAATCTCCTCCCTAACGTTTCCTCGAACGTTTACAATAAAGTCCAAGCCCCCAACAAGTTTTGTTAGACCAATGTAATGCGTTCCCCAACAGGACTACTCAAACCTTTTGGTTCTGTTTGTTATCTGCATTTGGTACCTAACGAATTTCATAAATATGAACCCCGATGTCGTCCTACATCTACTTATGTGGTGCTAACGTTATAAACAAATAACACCCCGTTAATCGACGATGTTGTCTTAATCCCGAAAACGGTCAAGTCCGTGTTCCTCTAAACTGACTTTCCTCATCTTATTTCTAAATCTTCTCCTGATTATGAACAGCATCCACCTCCCGCACCTTCACCCGACATTCCCTTCTCTGTTCACAGCACCCCCAATGATGCGGCGCAGAGGGTCTATGCTACCGACACTGACCATGAGAGGGGGACTTCTCATTTCCATGCTCCCTCTCCCGCTCCCGCATGTGCTTCCAGCTGTCTGCACCCGCCGCTTCCGCCACCACACCTACATCTGACGTGTTCAAACGGCCACTTTTACCATCTTATCGGTCTCTCTATTCCCGCATGTCCTCACCGTGGTCCTCATCACCCTCAGCCTGTCGCAAAACCAATCTCGCCGATGACGCTGCATCGCCTGCCTACTGTTGCTGCTTATAAACACGCCGGTGGTACGCGCTGACTTCAAGTATGACCTTCCAAGCAGCATAACTTCTGCGACCCCACCCTCCACTCCTTCATCTTGCTCATGGCATCCACTGGACGGCTACGCCAGAGGGGGAATTCACACCATCCCTTCATCACCATGTGCACCAGCGATCTCACAGTCCTCTTCAGTCATGTGTAGGAGCCATACCACCCATCGCCTGATCCTCATGTTCACTTCTGCGACGACACCAACCTTGCGACTTTCACCTCCCTCAAGCTCTGTTCACGAATTCTGAAACATGCATGCCTTTCAAGTTCCTCCTGCTCAATATGGCTGTTGTTCACGCCCCACCCATTTTGGATCATAATGACGCTTATGGTGCCTCCGAGCCTCATCTCCGCCATCGAACGTCGAAGATCCCGATCACGCTCATCTGCACGATAATGTCGCTTCTTGCGCAATCACTCATCTGACGACGACTCATGACCCAGCACGGTTGGTTCGGACGAATACAAGATTCAAGCCAACGATATCAAAATTGATGAATATGAGTTGAACTGCCTCAAAGGTCCCTCAGACGCTGATCGCAAAGCTTATGTTGCTGCCATCTCCAAGGAGAATTTTGATATTGTTAAGTTTGGCTGCTTTAAACTAGCGCTGCCAATGGTCAACTCAAAGCCTATTGACACCCGCCTCGTCCTACGTATAAAACCCAACGCTGCTGGTCAGTACATTAAACATAAAGCACGCCTGGTCCTACGAGGATGCTTAGCCTCTGGGCACCGATTTTTTCAACATTCAGTCCTATGGCACAGCTTACTGGCATCCGTTGAGTTCTGGCGCTAGCAGCTCATCTGCGACTTCCGTCTACCATGTCGACGTCCTAACGCTTTTGTTCAAGCTCCCATCGATTCTCATGTCATGTCAAACTGCCACAAGGCATTTACCTTCTCGATCCCGAAGATACTAAATACCAAGGCCGTCGTCTCCAAAGCTAACTTCTCTCTATGGATGCGTCAGAGCCCTGCCCTTTGGAATCAAACCATAAACGGCTTCTTTGATTCATTAGGCAACACACGATTTCGAACAGACACATGCATTTACGCTAAAGTCCAAGCTGACGCTACATTTCTAATTTGCACCTCTCAGTAGACGACGTCGTCATTACTTGCACTTCGGAAACTCTACGTCGTGAGTTCCAGCAAGCCCTGAAAAGAATACTCAGTCGACTTCGAGGAAGTCCATACTCTCCTAGGCATGCGCATAACGCGTACAACTGATGGTTCTATATCACTGGACTGTCAGGCTAAACTTGATGCATTGTTCGAAGAGTACCCCATTTTAATGCAGTTACGTCCCACTTCCACACCGATGTCACCATCAGCCACGTATAAAACTGGAGAGCCATCTTCTGATATGGACAAGTTCATCCTTCACGCATTCTCTACTCTACTCTACTCTACTCTACTCTGCTCTACTCTACTCTACTCTACTCTACTCTACTCGGCAAGCTCACGTTTGTCCAATTGGCCTGTCGCCCCGATTTATCACAAAGTCTTAGTCGTTGTTCTCGAGGAATGCATAATCCAGCATTTCTACATGTTCAAGTACTAACAGGAACGCGCCGCTACTTGCGCAAGCACGAAAATCGTAATCTTCGCCTCTGGTACTACTCTGGTTCTTCCGCTCTAATGGACCATCTTCGACTTCTTATCGGTAATCGTACTGACATGACCACCATGTTGGATTACACTAAAGAACAAGTCAATTCAGGTAATTTTGATCCACTGGTCGCGTTCGTAGATGCCGATAATGCACCCTCTTATGAACAAGACCGCAAATCTACAACCGGTTACGCTATCTTTTTGTTTGGTTCTCTCATTACTTGGAAGTCTAAGTTGCAGCCTATTACAGCTACTTCTACGCATGCGAGTGAACTTATCGCCCTTAATATGTGTGCCGATGATGTGGTCTGGTTACGCAAATTGTTAACGGAAATGGCATTCGCTATAAATCCTCACTTCTATCTCCGCCAACCTTCAGGAAAAGACTTGCTACTAGATTATGATGCTCACGACAATCCCCTCCCATCGGACATGTCGTTCATACGTAACAGTCCTATACTTGGAGACTCTGCCTCTGCTATTCATCTATCCAACAATCCCGACAGTGCGACTAAGGCCAAAGCTATCAGCACACGCTGGTTCCGTATTCGCGACTACGTACAGTTAAAACGTATACGTCTACATCATGTTTCCGGTACCCATAATATCGCCGATGAATTTACTAAACCCTTTGGAGCTCCGCTCTTCAGCAGATTTCGCACGTTACTCGGCTTACAACAACCCATAGCTCAACAAGATGGTTAATCCTTACCCTTAATTATGTCCGAAATGATTTTAAACTAGCCCTCCTATGTAAAGGAATACTGGCTCGCTAAAATGTGAAATGCAATGAAAGATGCGATGTGGAGATCCCTTTTAAGATGAATCCCACTAAAAACTAAGATGCTGCGAGCCGGCGCCATTCTGTCCTGAACCGTGGCCGTGGTGTTGCACTGTCACTATCCCCACCTTTTAATGCTCTAACTCCAAGCGTTGCACCGACTAGCTCCCCTAATCGGAAGCATCAAGCCTATTTGTCGGTGGCTCAAGGACATCAATCTACGCCCGTTACGCCTAAGGCACCCAAGGCAACTGTCCAACAACCGTCTAAATCGCAACCATCAAAGTCTGAGTATTTCCTGTTTACACATTGCAAATTTGACGCACTTGCGATGATGTCAGGGAACACATCTGCCCTTGGTGCATCCCCGCCAAACTTCCTCATCCCTCAACATAAGAATCCTCAGTGTTGGCTTAAGTCTGTGCAGCAGCTGCTTACCGAAGCATAACAGACAGACTTGGTGGACGATATCCAATATCTTAGTTCACTGCTGTGCGTTAAAGCAAAGCGCATTCGGAATGCCCCCGCTATATCTCCTAAGGAAGGCATTCGCTTTCACCGCTTTCCACCCATTAAAGGGGTTGTGAAAGTGCATGTGGCGCGTACAAAGTGCTACAACAAAACTGAGATGCCGGGCACACCCCTCGTGCTCATCATCTGCACTGAAGATGAGCTTAAAACCGACAGGATTCGCCAAATTATTGAGGATCATCTCGCTTTTGAGCAACATGCATCGCACTGCTTCGATGTACCGCGCCCGTTCTCTTTGTTGATTTGTGTGATGTGCAACTTGTCGAATCATGGGATAGCGTTAATTCGCAATAATCAGCAGCCCTTCCAGCTTTCGTGTTATAATGATCCAGCTGCCCACATACGCGCTATAATCCTACTCCTTGGCAAGTCCATTGCTATTAACAAGCTGCTCACAGAGGCAATCATGCAGACTGCAACATCCCATAACGTTGATGCTTCTAAAATTCTCGTCAATCCTGACGCTAACACCATGCTCTTACTGCAGCTGCCCTTCATTTCGAGTGTAAATCTTGAGATTCTTGTGGCAGCTTGGTCTTTGTTACAATCTGTGGAAGATAAAACCTGCGTAGTTACCAATCCTGCGGAGTTACTTAACCTGCTCATCGAACGCTTTGTTAACGATGTGTCTCATCAACTTGACGCAACTTCTTCCGAGACGGTACCGCCATTGCTACACTACTTTCACCAACTTCCACCTAATCAACAACTAGCATTTAAAAACGTGTTAATCCATGTTGGCTACCCATCCCACATCATTGACACTTTCTCTAATAATACCCCTCCTGAAGATGTGTCACCAGCGCCGATCGATAATCCACCCGCCGAGCCCACGCCAGATAAAGCTAACGACAATATGGCTGCATCCTTACACCAATTAAAAGAAGAGACGCAGTCCTTCTCCCTACGTCGCACTAACACCGAACAGCAATTGATGGCACGAGAACATCAACTATCGCTTGCTCTAACGTCTCTCACACAGATGCAAGAAAACTACGAAGCCCTTAATACTCAAGTGACCGAGAACATTAAACATGTCTCTTTATTAGATAGATAACATTTTGTCAAGTCTTCAAATGCATCAGAACACCATAATACCGACCTCTGCTGTATTTGTCCATATCATTTCTCGGTCGCTTATCTCGTCTATTGGACAGCTCCCTCCAGATACGTATAATGAGGCACAGCGAGTTCAAATCGACGCAACAGCTCATCATCTCCACACAGCTATGTCTGATGCACATGATCGTGTTATTCCTGCATTGGATCTACACGCTCTTACACCAGATGCTGCTATGTCTTTCCTTTCGTCTGTCATGTCACCCTTGGTCACCTTGAGTGATGCAATGACTACGCACAATACCAACACTGCTAACGACCTATCCTCCGATGATCATAATTCGTCTTCTCCAGAGTTAAAGGAACTGGACGATAATAGCGAGGATGAATTGGAAAACACATCTGATGTTGTGGATACCGATACAGCTTCTTTGCGCAACATCACAACACGCTCGACATCATAATTAATTTATCCTGTTCTGTTGTTGTTTGTTCCATTGTCCAATGTTTTCATGTATATTGCACAAGTTCCGCCTCAAGAACGTCTGAAATGCATAAACCGTTTCCACACGTTGAGGGGGTCCAGAGAGCTACACTATTATGTGTGCGACACTGGAACATTTCACACCTATCTCTACACGAGGGTTTTCTCTCCGTTATACGGCTTTCCCTCGTTCCTCCTGTCCTTCCTTCCTTACCCTTCCGCAATTATATTTTCATGACTATGAAGAGCCCAGTCTGAAGCTCTTTTCCAACATGGAGTAGGCCTCCAGGTGCGTACCGTCAGGTACGGGGTTTTCTGTTTAATTAACAGAGGCTTCGTTCCTCGTTGTCAGTGTAAACGCTTCTATGGGACCTAATGTCCTTAAGGAGTTAGGGCTTAAATCCCTACCTTGTGTAGTAGCATGTGGCAAGCGGAATGTTCTGTACACGCCTAAGACTGCACGCAGTCTCTACCATGTACCCGGAGAGGGTCAAATCTCTCCAGCACGTTGATCACAACAACGCTATCTGTCGCTGTAAAAACGGCACTCACGGAATTCCGATCCGCTGGCAATCCAAAATGCCCGTGGGTAGCGATCCCACTCGCTAACAGCTTCCGCCGTTCAGCTATACCAAAATCAATTCCCGGGTGAATGCGCTGCGATTTCCAACTCGCACGCGTGTTCGTTGTCTCTCGGAACGCACGAACAAAACAAAGTCCGCATATATTCTCAACGCAACCGGTCCACTGCAACTCCGCGTGCTTGATCAGGGCACACGTGCAAATCCGGACCACGCAATACAATACGTACGGCGGCACTCGTTCGTCGGCGACCGATATAGCCGCACGATCTCGTGTACTCCACCACGTATGGCGGCGCAGAAAAACCACTCCCGACCCCCAGGTGACAAGGGGGGTACTCACCGACTCGTCCTAGACCTCACTGAACGAGGAAAACACGGACTCGGGGTCGGATATGCTCGCCACACACCTTGCTCACGCTCACCAAGCCTCTCAACAAGATGGAGAGATGGTATATGATAGCAAGAATGCTACAAGAAGGCTGCAAGAATGCTTCTCACAAGGGAGAGGTATGATGTCACTAGGAAAGTAGGAAAAGGCGTCCCGTTGAACGGGTATCAAGCCTCGAGAAGGGAGGGTAAGCCTTAGCGGTCAGGAGTTGCCGCCACAGCGGCGACGAAGGCGAAATCACGGTCGCAGACGCGCCAAGCTCGAAGATTTGTCGCGCGCGTCGAGGCCGCGTGGACGAAGCTTCTCGAGTCACTCACTGACACTCATCCCCCTTCTAATATTGTGGAATATCCTTTGGTTGAAAAACTAGCCCTCTCGAAGCGAGGGTGTTTGCCAAAGCTCTTCGTGCGATTAATGTGTATGCGAAACCGTCGTCGCCAGCTCAGCATACCAGTATATTGCACACTAAACGGATCGCGAAAACGGGAAGTTCAATGTGCGTCCCGTCTGCCTGTCTGTCCTGTCAGTCTCCCGTATTTTCTTTTTACTTGCTAGAAAGAGAAATAACCTATAGGACGCAAGACTGCTTCGGGTGTTTTCCCGTATTTTCTTGT
Source organism: Chrysophaeum taylorii (assembly GCA_029834535.1). Lineage (NCBI taxonomy): Eukaryota > Pelagophyceae > Pelagomonadales > Pelagomonadaceae > Chrysophaeum > Chrysophaeum taylorii. The sequence goes on from JAQMWT010000233.1 coordinate 9,698, forward strand.
TGCTTGCTGGAAAAGAGAAATGTCCTACAGGACGCAAGACTGCTTCGGACGTTTCCGGTTTTTCTCGCGACAGAATCTACGAAACATCGATCATCTTGTTGATCATGGTACGGGGAACGCCGGATTTCGTCCATTCCGTGGAGAGATCCCCGCCGCCGGATTTACGCAGGAAAACGAAAGAGGCGCAACAGCCTTTGAAAAGGAACTGGTACTCGAGTGTCCTCGCCCAGGAGTGGAATGGCGAAGAGAAAGTGTACAAGCGCGCTGTTCATGCGCGGAAGCGCTTGTGGCGTGTTCGAGACGATAGCTTTCTCGAGCGCGAACGTGCGGTCCGTCGCGACAAGATGGGGCGCTTGCGGGCCGCTCGTCGTGAAGCTGTTGCCGCCGGCGACGAGGATGCGGCGATGCTGCTTGAGCATCAACGCGAGGCCGAGCGTATTGCAATTGCGCAGCGGAGTGACCATCGTCTAGAAGAAGCGCACGCCGGCGACGAGGACGCGATGCGCGCGCTCGAGGACGAACGCGAGGCTGATCGTCTGCGCCACGTCGCAAGGCGCGAGAGTCGCAGGGAAGCTAAACGAGCTGGAGACGAGGCTGCGATGTTGCAATGTGAGCGGGAACGCGAGGCCAACCGTCGAAGTCACGAGCGAGCGCGCGATGCTACAAAGAAACAAGCTGATGCTGGTGTAAGGATGCTCACGGACACTTTACCCGCATCCGAGGCAAGACCGCATCCGCTGGTCATCCGCGTCCGCGTGTTATCCGCATCCGCTCCTAGCGGGGCGTGTCCGCATCCGCGGCGTGTCCGCATCCGAGACGTGTCTGCATCCGCGTATTATCCGCATCCGTGACCGTGCCCGCATCTGGGGCTGTCCGCTTCTACTATGAAGCTGCGTCCCCAGCCCAAGGCACACCTGCGCCTGCGGCTGCTCCGAGTCTGCACGGTGTCCGCACTTGTAGCGAAAAGAGGCAACTTCGAATTCATGCCGCCATTCCCATCAAACACGTTCAATTACGTAACTGTGCCCTCGCCCGTTTGATCGGAAGTCTGTTTACGTGGATGGTCCGCGATTTTGAAGCCCGCCGGGGGGGGCGGCGAGCCGGGGAGCCAGGAGAGGCGCGAGCGGTGTTTTGCTCACGGCTCAAGGCTGCGACATGGACAGGATCCGGCGGTGCGAACACGAAGGAGGCGGCGGCAAGGGCAAAGCGCAAGCTCAAGGCAGGGAGAGAGCTGCTGACGAGAATATTGCCTTGAAGCCAGGGGCAGGGCGTTGGTGTTCGCGCTATGAGCATAGGCGCGGAGCCGCAGGAAGCGGAGACACGAAAGAGGGGTGAAAAGAAAAGGAAGGGCGTCATCAAGGGAAGAGCGAAAAAACGCCATGAGGAGGTGCGAGGACTATAGGTGATCACGTGTTTTCGGCGCCGGACTCTTCATCATCGACCTCGGTGTCGTACTCGGGATTGTCGTGCTCACCAGTGGTGTTTCGCGTTTCTTTGAACAACGCCCAAAGGCGGTCGTAGTCGATGCCGCCGTAGAGTTTCTTCCAGATGGGGAAGTTTTGTTTGATGATTACAAAGGCCTCGAGCAGCCTGGGCCTGAGACGAGAGCGAAGCGGCATCTTGGTCAGCTTCGTGAGCCTGAAGACTCGCTCCTCGTGAGCCTGAAGACCCGCTCCTCGTGAGCTTCAGTGATGTGATCTGTGCGCATCCCTTACTCTCAAACAGCAAGGTTGCCGTCGGGTATTCGTCGCGGATCATCGAGTTCGCATACATCTTTGTCATATCGAGCCGCTTGCCGCGAACTCCATCTTCGACAACGAATTGCTGGTATGTATCATGAGTCATCGCCCGGAACTTAGCCAGCTGTGAGCGTCAGATGTGAGCGTCGTGTTTCTGCCGCGTAGTCACTGGCTCATCCGCAGATTCGTTATCATCGCCGAGGTCGAGAAGATCGTCGTCGGAGTCGGAGTTGGAGGCGGCAGTACGACGTTTCTTCTTATAGGGCGAAGGCTGCGTCGGTTCTGGCTGAAACGAATCGAGTCTCTCCGCCGCTTCCTCCCAAGCTGCCTCGAACGTGACAGTCGCGATCTTGGCCTGTGCCTGCGGCAGAATGTTGTTTAGCTTGAGCGTTGGATCCAACACCATCAAAATCATCACCGCCTTCGCCGGCGCGCGGCGCAGGTGGCGCCGCTTCAGTTCTTCGACAAGCACTCGACGGAAAGTTTGAATGAACTGGTCAACATCTTCCCAGGGCACATCATAGAATTTGCGATTCGGGCCAGTGCCGGTGTGTCGTCTTGGGACACGCAGCTCCGGTTTCTCAAGCGACTTGATGCAACGATAAATGTACACTCGCTCCATGTCGGCTACTGGAACGTCGCCTTCCGTCTGGAGAGTGAGTTTCATGGGTGGCTGCTTGGCCGCCTCGAGCTGCGAGTTGACGCTCCACTCGAAGTCAGTTAATGGCTGAGGAACCTTGCCGCGAGACGCGGAGGAAGAAGCGGGCTCGAAGGCTCTAGAGGGGGCGTCGGTCTCAGTGGTCGCGTCTGTATCAGAACCTAGGCTTTCGTACTGGTCGCTCAACATGTCCTCGGTCTCTGGCGCGACGTCAGCCTGGTTAATGACGCTCCTGGACACGACAGCCGGCCTCGACGACGCGCGGCGCGCTCTGTCGAGAACCACGGTTATTGGTATTTCAAGCACGTTGTTTCGAGTGATAGTATCGTTTTCGGCAGCCCACCGGTTAACATCGCCCACAGCAGCTCCAAGCTCATTGCACTTGGGGACGCCGCTCCTGTTCTGTTCAGCCAGCAGTTCATTTGTGCGAGCCGACGATCGGTGAAAGAATGACGCTATCTTTCTGTTCTTCTTGACTAGGGCTTTGACATCCGGGTTCTTCGACTGTTTCGTCCCGATGCCCAGTGCCCACAGAACTGCGCGTGCTGTGTTGTGCGGACTGCAGACCGAAAATCCTTCGATTTCACGTAGGGCCATCTGCTTCGTTGCAACACCAGCCGCTTCGCCGTCCAGAACTGCGCGTGCAACATTATCAAGTCGTAATCCGGATTGCGCGAGTGTGTTCTTGTAGTCGTCGGCAACGTCGCCAGCAGTATCATTCTTAGCCGAGACCTCGAATCCAATCACTATCTGGGCGTTCGTCAACCTCAGCTGCTCGGAGCCCACATCCACCAATTTCCCTTTTCTAATGTCCTCGGCCGAGAGTGCGCGAACGTCAAATTGGCTTTTCTCCTTGACGCCAATGATGACATTGGAGGTTGTACACTTGTATTTGCATTTGCCCTTGCCGTCTGTCCACCCATCCTCCGAGGTGCAGAAAAAACCCGTCATCCGTTCCGCCCCGAGCCTCTGAAACAAATCCAGCCGCCGCTCCCTGTCGTATTCCACAAGTGCGAGAGCAATTCAATTACAGGTGGAGCGACAAGGCACGGCGGTCTCCGGATCGATTTCGCGAATAAATAAAATCTTTCATATGCACCCCCTTTCGCAAGTTAAACGGCCGCAGCTCGCTGCCGCACGCTATCACGTACTTGACAGCCTGGGAATGCATATTTAGGGACGCCACGCGCGAGACGAACCTGGGGCCAGCGTTCCTTGAGAGGCTTTCTTTGACTGACCTCGCCGTTGACAATCTGCGAGGTGGAGAATGGCGACTTGCCTTGGATAAATTCGTCATAGATGGCGGGATAGTGTCGTTTAATAAAAGCAGACATCCGCCCGGTGTTCGATGGCTCCTTGATTGCATCCTTTCTCTTGCAAGGCTGCCGAACCAGTGGCAGCTTGTTGCCGCCCGGTAGGACGCATCTCATTTGAAACGCGACGCTCTTCTCTGAAACGCCGCCGTCGGTGGACGTGCAGGCCAGGGGGCCGCTCGCTACATCGAAGAACGCCTTGACGATCGACTTGAAGCGAGACTGGCCAGCGGTCTCATCGACGTCGGTATCAGAGACGCCCCCTTCGTCCTCGGCAGTTTCATCGGTGGCGTGCGATTCTCGATAAGCGTTGACGAGGCTCTGAGCCTTCACACGCTAATCGTTATCCTTCTTCATCTTCTCGTACCGCGCCTTCAGACTCGCAAAAGAATGAAATGGCCTCGACCTCCGGCATTCAACCCAGAACTCGCGCTCGCTGTCGTCGTCGACTTCATAATCCGGACACGAGATCTTCACCGCCGCTTTCTGCACCCCGCTCGGAAAATTGTGCTTTGGTTGGTGCTCAACGACAACGGCCAGCCATTCTCTTCGACGTTCAGCAGCAGTCCCACCCTTCCACCAGGTGCCAGGCATGGAAAATTGGTACCCGACGTCCTTCGAAATGTCCTCGAAAACGAGCTTGCTCTTCGCGGCACCTCCCAACCCCCCGCGCTCCCCTCCCGATGCTGGCCGCTTCTTGCTCGCTGTGTCGCTCATGAGACTGTCGATCTCCCAAAAACGAGACCTAGCTTTTTAGGTCAACATGACGAGGTTAAAGGATTGCGGTCCTTACTACACCCCTCTTAATGTCTGTCGACAGGCAGCGTAAACCCTTGCTTTCATTACTGTGGCAGGTTAAGGATTGCGGATGTTGGACCGTTTCAGGCAGCGGAGGAAAGACGGAGAGAGACGCGACGTTCCCACACCACAGGCGTCCGCATCTGCTGGCTATCCGTGTCCGCTGGGTGTCCGCATCCGCAGGGTGTCCGCGTCCGCAGGGTGTCCGCATCCGCAGGGTGTCCGCATCCGCGGGATGTCCGCATCCGCGGGGTGTCCGCATCCGCGGGGTGTCCGCATCCGCGGGGTGTCCGCATCCGCGGGGTGTCCGCGTCCGCAGGTGTCCGCGTCCGCAGGGTGTCCGCATCCGCAAGTCCGCTGGTCGCGGATACTTGCGGACACGGTCCAAATCCGCTGGTCGGATGCGGACACGATCCGCATCCGTGAGCTTCTTTATGCTGGTACCCAGTCCGCAATCTTGGCGTTGGACGGCGAGCGCGAAGCGCAGCGTGCGCGCGTGCGTCGTCTTCGTCGTGAACGTATGGACGAATTCCTCGAGTACGTGGCGGAGGACGCAACAAGATTTCGCGACCTGGACGACGAGGAAAGCGCCTATTTGTCGCAAAATCTCAGAGATTTGCGCAACGCCGAACTAATTGCAAAAGACGCGCAAGATGCTTTGATCTCGCTCATACCCTTCCTTGCTTCGTTTCCGCTCGCCCCCCCCCCCCCCCCTTTTCTAACTTTCATAAACTTTCAACCAAAGCCCTGCGCCGGCCCTAATTGTGGATGTCGATTAGGGTTTTAAGCGAGAGCTGTCACTAAGCCGCGGTATAGCGAAACAGCCGTGCCCGTGGTAGAGGTAACCTTGGTGGTAACGCAACGCCTTCAACGAGCTCAAGCGCCGGACCGTCGTGGACAAACTCGCAAACCACGCCAACGCTAAGCTGCGTGCCTTTGGCCACTTTATGTTCAAGCAATTACGGCCGGCATCCTGGGTGGACCTCCATGGCCCCACCGGCCTCGATCGCGCCCCCTTCGACTCTCAAGAAGGCGGCCAGCAAGGCGACCCCACCTATCCACCGGCGTACTGTCTGGCAACGCATGACGCCACACAGGCCCTTGACACCCGCTTACGTTCATGTACCGGCTACGCACGATTTGGCATGGACGACGGCGTCATCTCTGGTTCCCCTCGTGAGGTTGTCGACGCCCTCCTGCAGTACGCCCGCGACATCCAAGCTAGCGGCGAGGAGCTCCGCCTCGACAAGTGCGTGGCGTTCTGTCCGGCACTTGGCATGGGTCTTCTCGATCACCCCGATGTTCACGACCACGTCCAAGTTGCGCCTGACGGCACGCGTACTCTTGCTGGTATCCCCGTTGTCGCCGACGGCCTCGTAATCTACGGTGTGCCCATCGGCTCCCCCGGACACGCCGGAGACGCCTATGTCGAAGCTACCTTGCAACGCGAGGTTGACGCTCAGGTGAGCTCCATGAGCACCATTCGCACCAAGCTCCAGAACGTCTCCCTCCACTGCATGTACTCGTTGGGCCGCTACTGCATCGCCCCGCGCATGGACTACCTCGCGCAAAACTGCTACCCCGCCAATGCCTTGGGCGCGCTCCGCCGCTTCGACGTTGCCGTCCTCAGCTTCGTCGCCACAGCACTTAGCGCAGAGCCGCGTCAGGTTTTTGGCTCCACCGGCATCGTCCTCCAACGCCTCCGTCTTCCTGCTCGAAGTGGGGGTGGCGGCATTCGCCCCTGCGCCGACCTCAGCCCCGCCGCCTTTGTTGGCACGGCAGCCCAGGCCCTCCCACACCTCGTCGACCTTCGCGATCCTACGGGTGCCTTGGAGGTCCCTGGCTACCTCCCCCGCCTCGCCTCGGTCCTGGGTGCCACTTCTTTTCGCACAGGTAACGAGTTGCACCGTGGGCACCACCTCCTCGCATCCGGTTGCCACATGGGGCGAGCACTCGAGACTGCGTGGGACGGACTTCGGGTTGATCTCCGTACCACGCTGGCTTCCCACGGCGGCGCTGGTTCCGGCGACCCCGCCAACGTTCATCTCGTCGACGGTCCTCTCTCCCACGAATTCGTCTCCATGGGCGTCCTCGTCGACCCCACCATCTCGACACCCGTGCTCATACCCCAACTCCAGCGTGCTCTAACCTCCCAGCGCGAGACAGCTCGGGCCACTGCACTCCAGCGCCTTGCGGCCGCCCTTCCCATCACCGATGCACTTCGAGTAGCGGCGTCCTCATGGGATCGCTTCTCGACCACGTTCATCAGCTCGTGGCCCAGCTCCGCCCTTCAAATCCCCAACCGCTGCTGGGCTGAGATGTGTGCCCAGTACTTTGGCTACCCCACTCCAGCTTGTTCGGGCCTCGTGGGCACTCGCATTCTGGGCACTGACGTCGTTTTCGACGCTCACGGCAAGGTGCTTCTCACGCAGGCCTACCTTGTCAACCGCGGAGGAGCGCGGACCACCTGGCATGACGGCCAGCTCGAGTGCGTCCTCTGCAGCGTCAAAGAGGCCGGCATCCCAGCCCTGTCCGAGATTTTCGGCATCTTTGCTGACGTCGTCGCCCCTACCATTCGCACGCGCCTCTACGGCCGGTACCGAGGCAATCTCGCCCATCGCCACGTCGTCCCAGACATCCTCACCACGCTCGACAACAAGGAGCAACTATACGACATCAAAACCCTCGCTTGGGGTTCGTTATACACCGCCCACGCCCTCCATCCCTCCCACCCGTCGCCTGTCGATCGGCGCGCAGCGCAAGTCCACTCCGAATACCTCGCTCACGCCCGCGGCATCGACGCCATCATCCCCGGCCATCATCCCCCAGCCGGGCACAGCACCACCGCCTGGCTTCTTGGGCCCTGTCGAACAGCGGCTACGTAGCTAAGGCACCGTCGCCGGCCTCGTCTTTGGTGCCTTCGGTGAGGCCAGCGCGGCGTGCCACGCTCTCGCCCAAACATGCGCAGAGCGCATCGCTGCGCGAACCTGGGTGGCAAGCGGCTGCGCCAACTTCACAGAGGCAAAGGCGGCCCAAACTCGCCGCATCTACCGTGAGTGGGGGATCGCCAGCGCATTAGGCCGGGCTCGCTGTGCCCTCACCGCCCTCACCCATGTCGCCGCCTCGGGGGACCCCACCCAGGCCGCCCGATCCCAGCAGGACGTCACCCTTCGTCGCACATACGTCCGGCGGCAGCATGCGTACGACCTACGGGCGGGGCCCGTCCTCTCTTCGCCTGCCCCACGACTCGGCGATGACCCCGACTAGGCCCCACGTACTTATCTCCGCCCGTCAGGCACATCCCTCCTACCCCACAAACCCACCCACATCCTTCACGCCCCCCACACACACCCCCCTCTTAGCAACCTAGAGGGTATGGGTAGATTCAACATAGTCTGCATTGTCTCTAGCCCTGTTGAGAGACGTTCTCCCTTGTTTCCCCAAGCTTGAGAGACTGGACCGGGACGGAAGGTGTTCAAGGTTGGTATTAGCGCCGCAGAGGCCACCAAACATGTGCTCAAGACCCTTCGTGACCCCTAGAGGCACAGAGACCGTCGATACGACTGGTGGCAGTTTTGCTTTCCGCCTTGGTTTCAGCCAATCATCCAATAGAGAACAAGGTATGCCCTGCGCGCCGAGGCGATGGGCCCAGCGAGCATCGATATGCGGGGACTCACTGCGGGAACTCGCGAGGTTATCGTCCCTACATTAGCGCGATGCACATGTTGGTGGGCTTTATGCACGCTTCACAACCAACCTGACTCGGCATCGATCAAGCGCTCCGAGCCTCGCGGAGAGCGTCTGCGTCTGCGGACAACGGTCGGAAATATCGTTCTCACCGCAGTCGCCCACCTTATCGACCGTCTTATGCCGCAACGTGAACACCGATGAACAACGAAAGTGGTCATTGCGCACCCCTGAATATTATAGTAACATCGACCAGCCTTCCCCTAATATACGACTCGCAGCAAGGAGGCAGCAGCGAGGCAGGTCGCGCCGTAGGTATCTGTCGATAGATCGACGAGGTGGAGGCCCTCGGGGACTGCCACGAGTGCGCGTAAATACGGGCTAGCGGGTAGAGTCCGCGTCGGGCACGGCATGTGCGTAGCAATCCGCTTTGCCCCGGACAAGTTACAGGAGACACTTTACGCAGTAAATTTGTACAAAGTTCAAGGCAAAATGTTTCCATCAAAGACAGTATAAGCTCACCTGTTACGAATGGTATGAGGCGTTAGACTAGCGATAAGAGAAAGACGTAAGGATACTGGATACGTGGTGCAGGGGTAAGTGTCATAGCTTCCTCACACAAAAGAAGGAAAAGGAAAAAGGGGTAAGTGAGGTCCTCACACAGGTGCTGGAAAAGAAGGAAAAGGAAAAAGGGGTAAGTGAGACGCTCACAGAGGAGAAGCTTTGAGGAAGACGTCACAGAGGCATTGTGGCAAGAAAAAGAGACAACAGAGATCAGGGCGAAGATCACGAAGTGAGGTAACGAGCACGAAGCCGGAGGAAGGAAGGAGCATCCGTACTGCGGGTGAAAATGTCGCTAAGATTGTGAAGGCGGGGTATGTGCTTGAGATCGATGATGTGGTTGCGATGATATTCGGCGGTACTGTAAAAGCGAATGTCAATATGGCGGGTGCGCCGTGTTAGACATTGGAGACGAACTTGGGTGACGGTGGTGCTATTATCAACATACATTGGGACCGTGTGACGAGGGAGATCAAAGTCATCAAAAAGTTTGAGAAGCCAAGAGAGCTCAGCAGTAGCAGCGTAAAGAGCAAGCAATTCAGCTTCGAAAGAAGAATGAGCAAGTAAGTATTGCGAGCGGGAGCAGTAGGCTATCATAGAGCCGCCGAGAAGGAAGCAAAACCCAGTTGTAGAGTGGCGGTCATCAGGGTCGTCGGCCCAGCTGGAGTCGGAATAACCACAGAGATGAAGGGTAGAATCGCGACCAAGAATAAGGGCAAGATCCTGAGTACCGTTGAGATAACGCAGAGTGTGGGATAAAGCGTGCCAGTGGGGTTTACCAGGATTGTGGGAAAAACGCGCACACTGATTGACGGACCAAGTGATATCAGGGCGAGTCATGATGGAGATGAAGAGGACACAGCCAACAATACGGCGAAAAGGGATGCGTGCCATGAAAATGTGATCTGGAGAACCAGGAGCCGGACAATCAGCCGCAGAAAGATGAAGACCTTTGGGAGCGGGAGTGAGTTCGGGTTTACTGTTGATGAAGCGATGTTCGGTAAGGATTTCACGGATAGCATGGGATTGGTCAAGAGTGAGGGTTCTCCGAGGGCGATCACGCGTAATGCGAAGACCAACGTAAGAGGTGAGATCGAGTTCATTGACGTCAGTGAAAGCGCGGAAACGGAGGAAAAAGGCTTGGTAATGGCCAATGCAATGAGGAGGGTGCGCCACAAGAAGATCATCAAAGACCAAAACGAGACGGAGGACCACGGTAGAATTGAGCACGAGCTTGTAATGGCAAGTGTCACCAGATCCGCGGACGAAGCCACAATCATTGAGAAGGAAGCGTTCCAAATAAAGCCACCAATTGCGACAAGCTTGTTTGCAACCATACCAAGAGCGACGGAGCTTGTAAACGATTTTGGAACCATCGGTGGGTTGGCGAGGAGCATCGCCTTCGGGTGGCCAGACATAGATGTCTTCGGCAATGGGAGCTTGAATAAAAGCGGAGCTAACATCCAACTTGTGCAAATCCCAGTCATGAACAGCGACAAAGGTCAGAAAGAAACGGATCGTGACGATGTTGGCAACCGGTGAGTAGGTGTCATGATAATCAATGCCGTGAACCTGGGTGTAACCGCGGACGACAAGGCGAGCCTTGTACGATTTGAAGCGGCCAGAGTCATACTTCTTGCGGAGGATCCACTTGAGGGTACAAATGTTGCCAGAAAAAGTCTGAGGGAGGCGAATCACATCCTAACAACCAAGTTGACCAAGAGAGCTGTATTCTTTAGCGATGGCTTGCAACCAGCCAGGACGCTCAGGATTGGTCGGAGCTAAAGCTTCACGTAAATGGGTGGAAGTGATAGTAGTTTCGTCAAGGTCTGAATACTGGGACATTTCTTCGGAAGCAGAGTAATAAACGTGTGCATGAGGATCAACAAGGGTGTTAGCTAAACAAAGGGGAAGGAAGACATAATGAACTAACAAACGAAAGCTAACAGAAGAGACATACAAAGAGTTACAGGGGGAAACAGAAGCGACAGAGGAAACAGAATGGCCCGTATCGACATCAGAATGGCCCGTATCAACATCAGAATGGCCCGTATCAACATTGTGACAGGATAAAACATGGCCCGTAAAAAAGTTTGTTGGTTGTTGTAACGCGCGTTGGTCGACTTTGCGCGGTCGGCCCCGTTTGGCACGACGTAATGGTGCACGTTTCGTATTGGCCGGTAACAATGTAGGCAGTGACTCTGGGGTGATCAGTCCCGATAAGGCCGGCTCCGGAGCATCAAAAACAGACGATATGGGGGCTACGGCCGAAGATAAACGAGGGTCGTAATAAAACAAGTCAGGAAAACGAGAATCCACGAGAGACGGAGGAAGGGGTTGGGTGGACAGTGACTTACGCAGAGCGAAATTTTCGTCAAAAACAACATCAATCGAGGTGTGGATGACAGGACCTGTGGGGCGTTGAAGCAATATGCGATATCCAGGGCCTGCAGAGGGATACCCAATGAAGATACCGGTTATAGCTTTGGTAGGCCATTTGTCGCCAGTAAGAATTGCAGCAGGACAGCCCCAAACACGAAGAAAATCGACACGCGGGAGTGTTTCATGTAGCATTTCATATGGCGTCATGTATCCAGGATTAGAGGCATTTGGCATACGCTCAGAGATGAAGTCAGCCGTTTCCATGGCCCAACGCCAAAAATCAGGTGGACGGTGCGCATGTACCAAAAGAGTGCGAGTAATATCCGCGGTTGCGCGATGAGAGCGTTCCACAACACCGGAAAAAGCGTGAGCCTGTGAAGTTTTGGACTGTGCTGCCGGAGCGCGCCGAAGCGCAATATTGTTGCCCAGACAGAAGGTTTCGAATTGGCCCATAAGAGAGCGGTCACGATCGGTGTAGATGAGGGCAACGCGATATCCGAATGGGCGAACCACGGTAGACAGAAAAAGTTCGAGTTGACGAGCGTTCGTAAGGGCATCGTGTCGTGGAGCAAAGTAACGCGTGCGGCGGCGCGTATGATCATCGACAAACGTGAGGATCGCGCGATCTTGATATATGTAGGATGGGACGCCAGCAAACATGAGATCGGCGTGGATAATAAGGTAGGGCGCAACGGCACGTGGACGAGACAAAGGCTCGGAGGAAGGAGACGAAGTGGAAGCATGAGCTGTACGTTGGCCAACATGCGCAGCATGCATTTTACCGAGAGCACAAGCAGGACAAAAAGAAAGCGACGCGGAGCTCGGGAAAAACGGTGCGCCAACAGCAAGAGAAGACAAACGCCGAAGATAGGGAGGACTATAATGACCAAGACGAGCATGCCAAAGATCGAAAGTTAGTTGAGTGCGTTGAGACACAGCGGGAAACGCACAAGGATCATGGACACGAGGGGAAGAAGAAAATGCCACAAAAGGTGAAACGTAGTCCGCGTGGGGCGCAGCGGTCGTATTGCCGATCCAACAGACGATCAAAAGAAGACCACAGCGACGAAGCAGGGGAATAACGTGATGCGTTTGGCGGTGACGTAAAATACGTTGCGGATAAGCAGGATCAACGGCCTGAATGGTGTGGCAATCGTAACCAACTTGTTCAAGGGAATGATCCGAAAGAATCCGTTTGTCACCAAGGCCAGAAGAGATGAGGGTATGCGGAAACGCGACATGTATACCATGAGGGGCGGAAAGAGTGGGTGCAGGAGAAGGAAGACCACGATTGTCAAGAGGACCAATTGAAGGGAACGTTAAGTGAGCAGTGCCAGAACCGGAAACAGAGCCAGTGCCGATAGCAGAAGTGATAGAATGCTGGTGAGTGTTGTCAAGGTCAGTGAAGCCAGCGGGAGAATTAAAAAGGCTGACGTTGGCGCCGGCATCATAGACAACGAGACGAAGGTTGGTGCTGTGAAGGTAGTCGCGCTCACGAGCGGTGAGCAGAGCGGTAAGGGCGTTGGTGGAGGAAAGGACTTGGTGAATGGAGGAGGAGATGGAAAGAAGGTGGAAATTGTAGGACCGGTAGGTGGGTGCACAAAGGGATGGGTCAGGAAGGGTGACGGCGGTGGAAGGCGGGACAGAGGGTGTGGTGGAGGGTGGCAACGCAAGAAGCGGCGGAGAGGATTGAGATGGTGGCAAGGGTGGATTGGGGGTGAAAAGATGGTGTTGGTAGAAGGGTGGATGGGGCCTAGGTGGGTATTGGGGAGTGGACCGAGGTGGGTATTGGGAATGCAACCGACGTGGGTATTGGTGTTGATGCCGTGGGCGGGCGGTAGCTTGTGAGAGCAAATAGCGCTGACGCTTATGACAATCTTTCTGGTGATGGCCAGGAATACCACAAAAGTGACAAAGATCAGTATGGTACCCTTACCCTGATCGCCGACTGCGGTTGCGATGGAGGACGGTGCCTCATGAATCCTGAGCCTTGCGAGGGCATCCGCCCTCCCGGCGTAGGTTGGCACCTATTCGCCTCCCGGGCGGGCCGGTTGGCAGCCGGAACGTTCGCAGTGGGACGGGGTATGGCCGGGGGGCGAAGACGGAAGGTTATCGACGAGTTGGTTGTCAGTCATATCGCGGTCTCCTCGTCGCATGTCGACAAGCTTGATGGTCACTCTCCGCCGACCGACCTTTCGGCGCTCCTCGTCTACAGGCCCGTGATTCCGGACTGGCTCCTGTCGGTCCGGCCTGGCTCCCATGCTCGGGAGAGGTCTGAAGTTAGTTAGTTAGTTAGTTAGATCAGTATGGTGTTGGCGCTTGCGATGAAAACCACGTGAAGATGAAGGTGGGTGACGGAATGATGATCGAAAAGAGGGGCGTGGGCTAGAACGTTGTTGAGAGCGCAAAGCATTGAAGCGACGAAAGTACTTTTCAGAAGGATGGCGACCGTAAAAGTTGGAACGTTCACGATGACGGGGACTTTCACGGAACGTAGCATGGACGTGCACAGACTTGGTCTGAAGATAATCAAAAACTTTACTGTGGAGGCGATCAACGAAACCATCATATGTGCGCAATTTAGGATCAAGTGCAATGAGATCCTTAGACAAGAGCGAGTCGGGGATTTTCGTTTGAAGCAATTGCAATGCATTAGCGTCAGGGAAATCTTGATGATGCCGAGCAACTTGAACACCAGTGATGAGCTTGTTAAGAAAAGACTCAAGTTCATCAATGTTGTTGCACACCAAGGAATGCAGTGAAGCAATTGCAGACTGAGCGACACGATCTCCATGACCCATGTAAACATCAGTAATGCGCGTGTAAAGCCGCGTGAAGTTCATATCGCGGTTTTCACGGATATCCGCACGATCAGTATCATGCATTGGTAGTGCCATGAAGAGTGCACTGTACCAGCGTTGCTGCTTGAGACCAAATTCTTCTTCAGAGCAGCCAGAAGCGGAAATGCTAGTCCAAGTGTCAGTAGTCAAGATAATGCGATCACCGGTGGAAATGATCATGTTTTCCAGGCGCCGGGTCCATTGGTGAAAAAGATGTCGCTCACCACTGAAAGCATCGAGTTTTTGCGAAAGCTTGCTATCCTTAATTTCGATCGAGGACATGATAAACGATAACGAACCGAACACGAAGCAATGAACCGAAGCCGATGAGGAGTCGCCGTGAAGTCAAGCTCAGGTCGTCGTCGACGATCACCTGCTTACCATGTTACGAATGGTATGAGGCGTTAGACTAGCGATAAGAGAAAGACGTAAGGATACTGGATACGTGGTGCAGGGGTAAGTGTCATAGCTTCCTCACATCACCAATACCTACGTAATACTGCTATGTCGTAAAATAAGGTCTCTGGAGTATTATGGGGGGCTCAAGCAACGGGATTGGACACGGTGCTCACCAACGCTGCCTGCACGACACATAGTACTAGCACGCGCGCGCGCGTGCAGACTGCACTAAACCAGACCCACGCCGACCCTCCCCGAGCTCCCCCAATTCCCACTTCCCTGGAGTAGTCGGTGCTTAGCATATTATTTGTCGGGAGTCTCGAGTGGAGTGAGCTGTGGTTGGCGCTCGCATGGAAGCCCCTCGGGCAGAGCAGAGCAGGCCGTTTCAACGCGCCACGATGATCAACTTACACGACGACATCACGACATCGTCCTGGTTCAACGCGAGTTCAGCCTTCTTGACCTTGGGCTTGAGCCAGGATTGGCTCGCTTGACGTCGGATTCAACACGCGTGGCGGGAATCCTGTTGCGACAAGGCCCGATAACGACAGCCAGCCTCCCTGGGCGGCCATTGCACGACGAGGACTTGTGCATGGTGTTGTGCTTTTGGAGTCGAGAGGACGGATCGTATGAGGATCCACTGTACACCTAGTGGTGGTGGTTTTCGAGGACGAAGACGTAGTAAGAACCGTTGTTTACGGACTCATCGTTCATCATGCCCAAGTCGGCTCGACGAGAGCGGCGCGGCATCCTTCGTCGCTATGGCGGCGTACCTTCATCGCATCGCAGTCGGTCGCCTCGGCTACAGGTTTGCGCTTGGAGAGCTTGATGCAAAGGCGCAAACACGCCAGCAGTGCGATAGAGTCGTCGCTTCGCTGGGGCGCTCGTCTTCGTTATCGAGGAATGTGCAGTCATCACCCTTATAACATCGTCGACATCGCTATCACGGTCGCTCCATTTAATGGAGTCCATACTGCTGTCAAATCGAAGCGCTCTGGATCCCCCATATCTTCTTCTCTGAAACGGCGTCCGTTGCGCCAAGAAGACCGTGGGTTTTTTGAAGTCGACTACTCAGAGGGGGGGCAAGGGCGTCGAGGGGTTTTGGTTGATTGCGCGAAGACGTGAGGGATGCGGGAAAAGCGAAGGTATCTCGTGCACGGGTGGGGCTCTGCAGACCCGGCTTCAGGACCGTAGCTACGAGCTGGATTCCGCCAAGCCAGCATGGACCGGCGAATTCGTCAGAGGCGGTCCAGAGAGTTATTATGTTTATATTTGTGTATGACTTTCTGGAACTCCGACACTTCACTCCTGATGCCCTAGACCAACTTCAACCTCTCTTTCTTTGCGGATTTTCTCTCCGTTCAGTACGGCTTTCCCTCGATTCATACCCCGGTCCTTCCTTCCCGTTTTCCACTTTTAAACTAGGCATTTAGCCCGTCTGGCCCTTCCTCTTCCTCGAAGCGTTCCACCATGCTTGCCGAAAGATGCAGAGTCCTCTCGTGAAGATGACGGTAGCTATGTGTCTCTCTGACAGTGTGAAAGCTAGCAGGTCACTGTGTACCTGTGATGTCAGGCACTCTATTTGTCCCTCGCACGTAGCATGTGGTGAGGCGGAATGGTCTAGTGCCACCTAAGACCGCACGCGGTCGCTACCCACCTCTCGGGAAGCGGGGGGAAGAAGGATCTATCGCCGTAGTAACGGTAAGGAACTCCCAGGCTAAAGAGCCAGCAGTTTAGTCGTTCGTCCTCGACGCGTGCGGCACCACGCGCTGGCGCTTGGCATCCCGCGTCTTGGCTCGCGCCACCTGAGCACGCTTGCTGTTCTTTTCGAAGGATTCGGGACGGAGTTCCTTGATAATCTCCGGGAGGAGATCACAGATGGCCTTCCAGTTGGATTCTTGACCGGGTTGCAGACGCGCGTTGGCGCGATCCTTGAGCAGTTTGACACCCTGCTGCTCGCCGTGCTTTTCGAGATAGTCGAAGATAGGCTTGCGCTTCTCGTACGCCGTGTTAAACTTGCGGCTTTTGCCTCTCGGATCGCGCGCTCTGGCGCTGCGCCAGGAGAAACCCGTTTTGCCGGTACCCGGGCGCCTGATGGGACCGTAGTACTCGTCAAGGTACTTGAGAGGAGCACCGCCGCCGACGCCGCGGAAGTACTCTTCGGCCAACTCCCCTATGGTCGCTGGGCATGAGGCGAGCTTCGTCGCAAGAGCGAAGTTTGGAAGCGCGGGGGGGGGTCAACCGGCCAGGTCGATTTATCCGACACAACCAGTCTTTGTTGACCAAACAGAAGGGCGTCGTCTGAGGCGTCGTTTGAGTCGGCGGCCGAAGCCCGTGGCGGTGTCTCTGGAAACAAAGCGGGAGTGGTCGCAGGGGGGTCCGATATCGCGCCGGTGAGACGCCGCGGCGCGTCATTGCCACATATTTGGTCGTGGATCTCGCTGATGTGCCTAGCAGGCGTTCCGCTTAATCGCATCTGGATTGGCTGCGCAGGTGGACCGCTGGCCGAGCCTGTGACCTTGTGCTGCTCCAGCATCGTCGCGACCGAACCAAGCACCTCGCGAGCGAAGGCGGCGCACTTCTCATCTCCCCGTTCCTGCGCTGCCTCCGCAGTGCGCTGCAGCTGGTTGGCGCCTTGGTCCGTCATGGCCTGGAGGAGCTCCTGTCGGAATGTTAAGAAGCCGTAGGCGTCGTCGTTGAAAGGTGCGTGAGAGAAGACGTGGAAGTGCTTCATTTTCCCGTAAAGGACCGCGAGGTCCTGGCAGAGTACGACGGCGAGATGCTCGACGACCTCGACAAACTGCTTCGTGGCGAGGTCGAGGTCGTCCTTATTGAAGTCGGGCGATTCGAGCCACTCGTAGTATGAGTCCAGCAATGTCGCGAAAACCTTCTTCACCAACGGCTCGGGAGGTTGGACCAACGCACGCAACAAGAAGAAGTATCCAGATCGGGTCGGGAACCCGGCGGTATGCCGGATCATATCCCACGGCAGGTCGGTGAGGTAGCTTCGGTTCAGCGCCGTGAATCCACGATAATTCCCGGCGCGCCCAACTTCTGCTCCGAGACGCCGCTGGCAATCCCGTCTCGCAACGACCTCCCGCGATTGAGGTGGACTTTCTTCGGGGCATTCACCAGCGGGTTGCGAATGTTCGCGTACATCCAGCTGCAGTGGTTGGACATCGTCTGCGGCGTGAGGCTTGTGCGCACGTTAAAAATGCCGTTGCGACAGTTGCAGCCCGGGAGCACGTGGAAGGAATAAAAATCTCGATGGAGGCAACCCTCCTCGTCGCGTTCGGGGCGCCACCGGGGCACGTCCACCTTAAATACGACGTACAATTCGAAGAACGACAGCGCCAAGTGGAATTGCAGGCACAGCTCGGGCTTCGTCGCGTGTCGCATCGACGCGCTTAACATAACCTTGCCGTCGAGGTTGGATTTTCCGTTGTTGAGCGCAAAGACAACTACCCGGCACGGTTGCGGTCCCTCTCTCGCCATCGCGCACGCCAGAAATACGTCGGCCAGCTGGAGTTTCCTCGCGTCGTCCCCTCGAAACGAAAGCGAATCGCGAAGCAGCTGCGACACGCGCATGAGCATCGCCTGCTTTTCGGCAAGCTTGTGAGGGCGAGCGGAGTCCTCGAACAGCCCGATCGTGCTCAACTGGTACTTTTGCTCGTCGTCGTAGTCGCCGTTGATGTTACGACCCGAGGCCCTATCTCCGCAGAGCTCCTCGCGCCGCATTGCCGTCTGGTGCGCGTGCTCCTCGAGAATGGCTTTGAGCTGCGAGGACGAGACGCTGTCAAGACGACGGCTGATCGGCCAAAACGCGAGGCGTACCTGGCCACCAGCGCGAGGCGCGGGGACGCCGTCCAGTTCCGCGCGGAACTCATCGTCGAGCCTCTGAGCCGCTTGCAAGTCGGTCACCGCCTTGATGGCCTGGCGCACGGATTCGATCCCGACCCCCCTCCCGGCGCCGCCCGTGCCGGGCGCGGGTAGGCCGTTCTTCAGCTTCGGCCGAACCGTTACGAACGCGGCGAGCCAGAGCTCGACCGTCGACGGCACCGCGGCGCCGGAGTACACCTGCTTGTCGACGGGCATTGTCATGCCGCAGACGACGTCGCCCGGCCTCGCGTGACACCAAGCATACCAATGCCTCGCCCAGAGGTCGTACGCCTCCGCCGTGCCCTTTTTCTTTCGATGCGCCTCGACAACTTCGCGGCGCGCGAGACGCGACGCGCGGAGAGCGTCGTCCGTCGGCGCCGTCGCGGCGTCCGCCGGCCGCTCGCCGCGTTCGTCCATCGCTCGAGCGCGCGCGGGTTCTCGTTGACTGCGCGTTGAAGTGTCGCCGACGGCATCAAAGACCGGCCGCCCGCGCAGCGTCAGCACTGCAAGTTTCTCGTTGTCGCTGCGACTCTGGGTTTCGGACCGGTCGCCTTGGGACGCCTCAACGGCTCGAACGCGACGCGTCTCCCAGGAGACAATCCGTTGGTTTGGGAGACGCGCCGCGCGTCTCCTGGCTTTATTTACCTATGTAGTACTGGTAGTTTCAAGAGCTCGCCACTGTCCAGTATGTTGTATACGTCTCGTCACCAGTTGTCAATGACCTCTCTCAAAAACCTCGACGTCGCAGCTGCCCATGCGCAAGTACGCCAAGAAGTGTCGTGGGAACATGATATAGACACCGCAGGTATCGACTCGTTGCAAAAAAGGGGGAGGGAACGTTTAGCGAGGTGTAGAGGAGTTTTGGGACTCACTGACTAAGATCCTTTAGGTGCTTAAGGCGCAGAATATCAAAGACGGCAAATATCACGCAATAAAATGCATGAAAAATCACTTTGATTCAATTGATCAGGTAGCAGCGGTTCTGTTGCAGATTCATGCCACGGACAACCGTAGGTGAACAACCTAAGAGAAATACAGGCTCTTCGCAGGCTTTCGCCTCACGCGCACATAATCACACTTGAGGAAGTCCTGTACGATCAACCCACTGGTCGGTTGGCACTCGTCTTTGAGCTGATGGATGCGAATTTATATGAGCTTATTCGTGGTCGTCGTCTTTACTTGCAGTCGTGCCAGATAAAATCTTATATGTACCAACTGCTGCATGCCCTCGATCACATGCATCGGAAAGGCATATTTCATCGCGACGTTAAGCCGGAGAACATCCTCATCGAGACTTGCTCTGATTACTCGGAAGCATTGAAACTTGCTGATTTTGGTTCGTGTCGAGGCATTTACTCAAAACAGCCTTACACAGAATATATTTCAACACGCTGGTATCGTGCTCCAGAATGTCTTTTGACTGATGGTTACTATGGACCAGAAATGGACTTGTGGGGTGCAGGATGTGTTTTCTTTGAGCTGACATCGCTCTACCCATTGTTTCCTGGAACCAATGAACTGGATCAGATAAACAAGATACATAAAGTGATAGGAACCCCTAGCGCTGAATTGGTGCAGAGACTCGAACGTTACGGTGCTGCACATATGAACTTCGACTTTCCATCGCAGGACGGAATCGGACTGCGCCAACTAGTGAAGCACTGTTCTTCGAGTGGTCTTGATCTCATGTTTAAAATGTTGATATATGACGCGTCCATTCGCATCTCTGCACGTGAAGCATTGCTTCATTGTTTTATTTCGGATCGAGAAGACTCGATTCGTCTTGATCTCGTCGACACGGAAGTGGAGAATTTGCTGTCATCGCATCGCATGGAGGCCGAATTAGGGCTGGATAGGCCACTCAAAGCGCACCAAGGACCTGAATCCACCAATGTCCTGCCTGACATCAAAGGGTGCTCATCATGCGCGAGTCGAATGCTAACTCGTAATGAAGGGAAAGTCCTGTCGCAGCGCGCGTTCGGTCAAGCTGTCTATCAGACTAATTCTATCACCGAATCGTCACACTCTCACCTTCTGTGCAAGGGGACCCTGCCTCCTTTATTGGTAGGTAATGCGAGACAAGCTTACTACATCAGGCACACCTCAAAACTTGCCAAGTTCGTTCAAAAACATGCTCGTCAGTCAAACAAGGCTCGTGCCAATACTCAAATGCATGGGTTCAGTTCACGGTCCAATCTTCGCGAAGCAATACATGAAGGCAAAATCCTTGGTCGGAAAAAATATCGTACGAAGCGCACCTGATCACATCGACACGAATTTCGACGCCACAAGTAGCCTGGCCACTGATCCTGCGCATGGCCCAGTCATCGTTGATTACAGTAGACTAAGAGAATCACACACACCTGGATCCTCAAGTAAACTGTGGATCCATGTGCGTCTTTTGTAAAAGCGGGTCTCTGCGTTTTGATATCCTGATTGCTCAGCGCTAGTTCGGGCAATAACCGCACGTTAATAGCCAGTACCTGCTACCCTGATTGCCAAGCACACGGCTGCGATGGAGGATGGTGCCTTCTGAACCTGCGCCTCGCGAGGGCATCCGTCCTCCCGGCGTAGGCTGGCACCTGTTCACCTCTCGGGCGGGGCGGTTGGAAGCCGGAAGGTCGTAGCCTGACATGCAAATGGCTCGTACACGCATAGCGCGAGAGCTGCATGGGCAATCGCGCCCTCGAGGCCCGTACCGCGTCGCGATTCCCAACCAGCGTCGGCAGCCTCATCCTGCGCAACTTACGCAAATCGCTGCGCCGCCGGCTGTCGCACCAGTGACGCTCGATGACAGGCAAAAGGCGGAGATCGTCACGGTAGCTGCGGCGGTCATGATCGTGTCATCATACTATCGCGAATGACGTAGCTCGCGAATGACTACCACGAGATACTCGCGCCTCACGCGCTCCACCGGGGTGCTTGCGAATCCGCTCTACAGCAGTCCGTGGAAGCGAGCTGATGCGAACGGGAACAAGGCCGGGTTCCTCGTCTTGCTGAACGTGGACCGTGCGTTGTTCGACGACATCCTCGCGGCCGGTTTCGAAGAGCGCTTTTATTCGAGCCCGCTCCAAAATCGTCACGGCGCGCCGAGGCGCTGGCATCTGATTCGTCGCCATCTCGATGCTCGAGCATGTTTGGCGTTGGTGCTGATGTACATCAACTCGATTTTGGAAATCAAGTTCCTCGTCGTTGTCTTCGGCGTCGCAGAGACTGTTCTTTGCTTCTACTTGGACTTTGACAAGTCCCTCCCCTTGCTGACGCTTGGCAGGGCGCCCACTACCCTTGTCGAGGGAACATATCCCCCGTGCGTATGGCCGCCATCGGGCAGGTGGCGGTTGGTCGCGAGCCTCTTCTCACGGAATGCTGTGTATATTATTGTATGTCAAGTGCAGGCCAGTAAGTTCACCTAGTCCCAATCTCTAACCCCAGTAAGTTCACCTAATCCCAGTAAGTTTCATATAAGTTCACCTGGTCAGTAAGTTCACCTAGTCCAAATCTCTAACCCCAGTAAGTTCACCTCGTCAGTAAGTTCACCTAGCTCACACCCACTCCTTCGAGCTCGTCGCTCTCACCTCCGCCAATCTAAGCTGCTTTGATCCGTACATGCCGCTAGCCTTTGCGTTCACGCTAAAAACCCCAGTAAGTTCACTTGGTCCCAGTAAGTTCACCTGGTCACTAAGTTCACCTAGTCCCAATCTCAAACCCCAGTAAGTTCACCTGGCCCAGTAAGCTCACCTACAGTGCGCGTGTAGACGACTGGAGGGGGCTTATAGGTATTGCGGAGCACGTGTGGGGTAGGGTGGAGTCGTCGACTCAGAAGAGTATATCCTCGGGGATGCCGATCGACAGAGAGCCACGTAGAGCTGGACGTGGCAGAAGACGGGCTTGGGCGAGAGGATGCCGACCTCGCGGGGCGTCTGCCTCTGGCTCTTGTTGATCGTTTGGCGTCGGTGGGGCTTGAGGGATACAGGTTGGAGGAGCCTCGGTGACACGACACGATCGATCATGTATCTGGTACCGTTGCAGTGGCCGTGCGACGGGTCGAGGTTGCGAAGACTTTAAGCTCGCGATCAAAGTCAGCATGTCGTTGGTTGTCAGGGAGTTGAAAACTCGACTGTAAAGAGCGAGGCGTCGGCTTCCGACCCAACCTAGTCGGCCGAAAAGAACTCCGACGCTTCGTCTTCGGGAAAAAAAGGCCGCGGTCATGCGCGCGTTGTCAGCATCGACAACATCGTTTCGACGGGTCGTGAGAATGGCGCGCTGAAAGAGCCGCCGCGGGTCGTGGAAACAGTCTGCGAGGTCGCCGTAGACGGCTTGGAGGATCAGTGCTTGCCTGGCTCGCGCGCCTACCTGATCCTTACCCTAAATCGAGGGACAAACAGACAAACAGACATGAGCCTTCACAGCCTACTTCTTCGGCGAGCACCACGAGGCGGCGCCCGTCGGCCCGACGTGCTCACTGACCGCTTTACAGCCTTCGCCGCAGGGCGTTACGACCTCCTCATTGACGGCTACCTCCACGACGTGACTCGCGTGCGCTCCCATGTACGCTCACGGGCGGCCCCCGACGATGACGCGGACGCACTTCGTGCATTGCGACTCGCTGAATCTGGCGACCTCTCTCGGGCGTGCCGTATTCTCACCAGCCTGGGCATCGCCGACCCATGCCACCCAGACGTCATGCGCCAACTCGTGTCCAAACATCCTGCTCGCAAGGAGGACCTTCACACTTTCCCAACCACCCGCAAGGGCTCGCCACACTCTCGGTCGCCCTGCGTGAAACTTACCGCACGCTCCGGCCGAAGGCTGGTGTAGGCCCCGACCAGTGCCGCAATGAATTCCTCTCCGTTTTCGCCCAGCCCTTCCCGAGCAACGTCAAGGCACGCTCGGCGATGGACAAAATCGACAACCTTGAGACCTTGTTCGTTCGTGGAGCTCTTCCTGACTGGTATTACTTCATCACCACCACGGTAACCCTCATTCCGTTGGTAAAACGACGCGCCGCTGACGCTAACCAAGCACCTGACGTTCGACCTATCGGCATTGGCACCGTCCGCCGCCGTGCCACTGGACGGTGCCTTGTGCGTAGCCTCCACTCCGAGCTCTCTGAGGCACTGTACCCGATCAACGTTGCCGTCGGGGTCAAGGGCGGCCCTCGCGCCTCGTCTTTGGCGTCCGCACCCACGCGGAGCAGTACCCCGACCAGGTCATCATCAAGCTGGACAAACGCAACGCCTTCAACGAGCTCAAGCGCCGGACCGTCGTGGACAAACTCGCAAACCACGCCAACGCTAAGCTGCGTGCCTTTGGCCACTTTATGTTCAAGCAATTGCGGCCGGCATCCTGGGTGGCCCTCCACGGCCCCACCGGCCTCGATCGCGCCCCCTTCGACTCTCAAGAAGGCGGCCAGCAAGGCGACCCCACCTATCCACCGGCGTACTGTCTGGCAACGCATGACGCCGCTCAGGCCCTTGACACCCGCTTACGTTCATGTGCCGGCTACGCCCGATTTGGCATGGACGACGGCGTCATCTCTGGTTCCCCTCGTGAGGTTGTCGACGCCCTCCTGCAGTACGCCCGCGACATCCAAGCTAGCGGCGAGGAGCTCCGCCTCGACAAGTGCGAGGCGTTCTGTCCGGCACTTGGCATGGGGCTTCTCGACCACCCCGATGTTCACGACCACGTCCAAGTTGCGCCTGACGGCACGCGTACTCTTGCTGGTATCCCCGTTGTCGCCGACGGCCTCGTAATCTACGGTGTGCCCATCGGCTCCCGGCCACGCCGGAGATGCCTATGTCGAAGCTACCTTGCAACGCGAGGTTGACGCTCAGGTGAGCTACATGAGCCGTATTCGCACCAAGCTCCAGAACGTCTCCTCCACTGCATGTACTCGTTGGGCCGCTACTGCATCGCCCCGCGCATGGACTACATCGCGCAACACTGCTACCCCAATGCCTTGAGCGCGCTCCGCCGCTTCGACGTTGCCGCCCTCAGCTTCGTCGCCACAGCACTTGGCGCAGATCCGCGTCAGGTTTTTGACTCCACCGGCATCGTCCTCCAACGCCTCCGTCTTCCTGCTCGAAGTGGGGGTGGCGGCATTCGCTCCTGCGCCGACCTCAGCCCCGCCGCCTTTGTTGGCACGGCGGCCCAGGCCCTCCCACACCTCGTCGACCTTCGCGATCCTACGGGTGCCTTGGAGGTCCCTGGCTACCTCCCCGCCTCGCCTCGGTCCTGGGTGCCACTTCTTTTCGCACAGGTAACGAGTTGCACCGTTGGCACCACCTCCTCGCATCCGGTTGCCGCCTGGGGCGGGCACTCGAGACTGCGTGGGACGGACTTCGGGCTGATCTCCGTACCACGCTGGCTTCCCACGGCGGCGCTGGTTCCGGCGACCCCGCCAACGTTCATCTCGTCGACGGTCCTCTCTCCCACGAATTCGTCTCCATGGGCGTCCTCGTCGACCCCACCATCTCGACACCCGTGCTCATACCCCAACT
This sequence comes from Chrysophaeum taylorii, assembly GCA_029834535.1. NCBI lineage: Eukaryota > Pelagophyceae > Pelagomonadales > Pelagomonadaceae > Chrysophaeum > Chrysophaeum taylorii. The sequence goes on from JAQMWT010000233.1 coordinate 34,454, forward strand.
CCAGCGTGCTCTAACCTCCCAGCGCGAGACAGCTCGGGCCACTGCACTCCAGCGCCTTGCGGCCACCCTTCCCATCACCGAAGCACTTCGAGTAGCGGCGTCCTCATGGGATCGCTTCTCGACCACGTTCATCAGCTCGTGGCCCAGCTCTGGCCTTCAAATCCCCAACCGCTGCTGGGCTGAGATGTGTGCCCAGTACTTTGGCTACCCCTCTCCAGCTTGTTTGGGCCTCGTGGGCACTCGCATTCTGGGCACTGACGTCGTTCTCGACGCTCACGGCAAGGTGCTTCTCACGCAGGCCAACCTTGTCAACCGCGGAGGAGCGCGGACCACCTGGCATGACGGCCAGCTCGACTGCGTCCACGGCAGCGTCAAAGAGGCCGGCATCCCAGCCCTGTCCGAGGTTTTCGGCATCTTTGCTGACGTCGTCGCCCCTACCATTCGCACGCGCCTCTACGGCCGGTACCGAGGCAATCTCGCCCGACGTCAAGTCGTCCCAGACATCCTCACCACGCTCGACAACAAGGAGCAACTCTACGACATCAAAACCCTCGCTTGGGGTTCGTTGTACACCGCCCACGCCCTCCATCCCTCCCACCCGTCGCCTGTCGATCGGCGCGCAGCGCAAGTCCACTCCGAATACCTCGCTCACGCCCGCGGCATCGACGCCATCATCCCCCAGCCGGGTACAGCACCACCGCCTGGCTTCTTGGGCCCTGTCGAACAGCGGCTACGTAGCTACGGCACCGTCGCCGGCCTCGTCTTTGGTGCCTTCGGTGAGGCCAGCGCGGCGTGCCACGCTCTCGCCCAAACATGCGCAGAGCGCATCGCTGCGCGAACCTGGGTGACAAGCGGCTGCGCCAACTTCACAGAGGCAAAGGCGGCCCAAACTCGCCGCATCTACCGTGAGTGGGGGATCGCCAACGCATTAGGCCGGGCTCGCTGTGCCCTCACCGCCCTCACCCATGTCGCCGCCTCGGGGAACCCCGCCCAGGCCGCCCGATCCCAGCAGGACGTCACCCTTCGTCGCACATACGTCCGGCGGCAGCATGCGTACGACCTACGGGCGGGGCCCGTCCTCTCTTCGCCTGCCCCACGCCTCGGCGATGACCCCGACTAGGTCCCGCGTACTTATCTCCGCCCGTCAGGCACATCCCACATACCCCACAAACCCACCCACATCCTTCATGCTCCCCACACACCCCCCCCCCTCTTAGCAGTCGACATTTAAAGACAAACAGACAAACAAACAGACAAACATCAATGTTACTGTACACACACAGTGTCGATTAGTAGTTAAGAATCATGGTGTGGTACCATATAAGTTTGGTCACCATAAACCCTCAACAAGTTTGTGTCACTTTAAGTTTGGTCAATCCGTATCTTGGTTGACTACAAGTGCAGGCCAGTAAGTTCACCTAGTCCCAATCTCTAACCCCAGTAAGTTCACCTGGTCCCAGTAAGTTCACCTGGTCATAAGTTCACCTAGTCTAAATCTCTAACCCCAGTAAGTTCGGCGTAAACCCACTCGTGCTCACACCACTCCTTCGAGCTCGTCGCTTTCGCCTCCGCCAATCTAAGCTGCTTTGATCCGCACACGCCGCTAACCTTTGAGTTTACTCTAAAAACCCCAGTAAGTTCACCTGGTCCCAGTAAGTTCACCTGGTCACTATATTCACCTAGTCCCAATCTCAAACCCCAGTAAGTTCACCTGGTCCCAGTAAGTTCACCTACAGTGCGCGCGTAGACGCCGGGAGGGGGCTTATCGGTATTGCGGAGCACGTGTGGAGTAGGGTGGAGTCGTCGACCAAGAAGAGGATATCCTCGGGGTTGCCGATCGACAGAGAGCCACGTCGAGCTGGACGTGGCAGAAGACGGGCTTCGCCAAGAGGACGCCGACCTCGCGGGGCGTCTGGCTCTGGCTCTTGGTGATCGTTTGGCGTCGGCGGGCCTTAAGGGATACAGGTTGGAGGAGCCTCGGTGACAACGACACGATCGATCATGTATCTGGTACCGTTGCAGTGGCCGTGCGACGGGTCGAGGTTGCGAAGACTTTAAGCTCGCGATCAATGTCAGCATGCCGTTGGTTGTCAGGGAGTTCAAAACTCGACTCTTGAGAGCGAGGCGTCGTCTTCCGACCCAGCCTAGTCGGCCAAAAAGAACTCCGACGCCTCGTCTCCGGGAAAAAAAGGCCGCGGTCGTGCGCGCGTTGTCAGCATCGACAACATCGTTTCGACGGGGCGTGAGAATGGCGCGCTGAAAGAGCCGCCGCGGGTCGTGGAAACAGTCTGCGAGGTCGCCGTAGACGGCTTGGAGGATCAATGCCTGCCTGGCTCGCGGGCGTACCTGATCCTTACCCTAAATCGAGGGACAAACAGACAGTCGCGTGAGAATGGCGCGCTGAAAGAGCCGCCGCGGGTCGTGGAAATAGTCTGCGAGGTCGCCGTAGACGGCTTGGAGGATCACTGTCTGGCTCTCGCGCCTACCTGATCCTGACTCTCGCGCCTACCTGATCCTTACCCTAAATTGAGGGACAGACAGACAGACAAACAAACAGACAAACATCTGTCGATTAGTAGTTAGGACTAGTAAGGCCAAGTCGGGTTTTTTTCGGGCTTTTTCTCGGGGGGCAAGCCCCCCGAACCCCCCGGGAATTGGGGGGCTCTGCCCCCCAAACCCCCCGCCGGGGGACACCCCCGGACCCCCCACCGCCTCGACGGCCGCCGCGTCTCGGGAGCCGACCAAAAACGCCGTCGCACGCCGTGGAAATTTTGTCTTTTCGGTTCTTGAAGATTTCTTGGTAACTTTTTCGTTCTTGGGTTAGGGTGTGCACCGTTTTCGTTGCTTTCCGTTGCGCGAAGCGTTGTGGGGGTTAGCATTATGCCTGTTTATTTTCGGCTTCGCGTTTTTTGCGGATGGAGTATGTGATGGCCGAGGGCCGTTTTTATTGGAGTATTTCCTTATAGACAATGTTTTTGGTGTAGGCGCCGGGGTGGCGGCGGGCGTAGTCGCGGACGAAGGTGTTGTTCTGGGCGTAGAAGACGAAGTCATCACGGCGGCCGACGCGGCTAAGGGCGACGTATAGTTGGCCGTGGGAAAAGACGGGTTCGGGGAGGAGGAGGCCAACCTTTTTAAGGGTTTGGCCTTGGGATTTGTTGATGGTCATCGCGAAAGCGGGGCGCAGTGGGAACTGGCGGCGTCGCAATGTGAAGGGGTAGTCGTTGCCGGTGGTCGTAAACGTGAAGCGGGGGACCAGGAGCGTGTGTCGTTGGGGGACGCCGGCTTCGTCTTTGATCCAGGTGGCGAGTTCGAGGAGGCAGTCGGTTACGACGCGGAGGACAACGTAGCGCGTTCCGTTGGAGTGGAGGGGGGTGGCGTTTCGAAGGAGCATGACGGGCATGCCGACCTTGAGTTTGAGTTCGTGGGGAGGCATGCCGCTGGGCGTGAGGGAGTTCAAGAATTCGATGGGGTAGAGGACGGGGTCGTCCTCGTATGCGACTTCGTTGGCCGAGTGGAAGGTGTGGACGGTGGAGCCGGGGAAGGTCGCGGTCATCTCGGCGTTGTAATGGTCGACGTTCGAGTTCTTGGGCGTGAGAACCGCGCGTTCGAAAAGCCACGCGGGGTCGTCGAAGCGGGCTTCGCCGTAGACGCGGGCGGTCAAGTCGGCGGGGCTGTCGACGTGGGGCACGTGGGTGCCGAGGTTGATCCAGTCGTCGCCGAGGGCGGGCTCGGTGGGCAGCGTGCCGTCTCCGACGCGGAGGAGGAAGTCGGCGAACTCCTGGAGGTCGACTTGGTCCTGGCCGCCAGACATTTTGACGCGCATGTTGACGGTGAGCTCGCGGACACGAACGTGGGCCCAGACGGGCGCGTTCTTGATGCAGGCGCCGACGATTTCGTACCGGCGGCCGCGCTTGACGATCGGCAGCGTCTGGCGGAAGTCGCCGAGGAAGACGATGACCTTGCCGCCGAAGGGCGCGTCGGTCATGAGGATGTCGCGCAGCGTGCGGTCCACGGTCATGAGCGTGTCCTTGTTCGTCATGGGCGCTTCGTCCCACAAAATGAGCTTGGCCTTGGTGAGGACGTCGCGGGTGCGGTCCTTCTTGTTTCTCGTGACGTTGCAGACGCTCGTGTCGGACACGTTGAGCGGGATCTTGAAACGCGAGTGCGCGGTGCGGCCGCCCTGGAGGAGCGTGGCGGCGATGCCGGAGCTCGCGGTGGCGAGCGCAACGTGGTGGCGTTCGCGCACGGCTGCGAGGAGCGTCTGGCAGAGGAAAGTCTTGCCGGTTCCCGCGGGCGCCTGTATGAAGAAGGCGGCGCCGGGCGCGAGGAGCATGGGGGGACTACCTGGGTAGACGAAGATCATGATCTCGTTGAAGGCGTCGAGCTGCGGCTGGTTGTGCTGGCGCATGCTTTCGAGGTTGCGGCGCAGGATCTCGGCGAGGGCGGCGCGCTTCTCCCGGGTGTCGCCGAAGCGGAGTTCCTCGGCGACGAACCGCGACGTGAGCTGCTCGGCCTGCGTGGGCTCGGGCAAGCCGACTTGGCGCATTGTCATGCCGGCGCCTTCGAGGTGGGCCTGGATGTCGAGGAGGGCTTCGTTCTCCATGCTCTCGTTGAGGTCGAGGTCCTGGTTGCGGTGATGTGTCCGGTACCGGCGGAGGATGTCGGTGGTAAGGGTTTTCTTCGTGGCTTCCCAGATGACGAAGGGGTTAGTGAGCTCGCAGTGAGTGATGAGCATGGCGAAGAGCAACCGTTGCTCGTACGCGGTGTTGGAGACCGCGGCGGCCTCGAGGCACTTGGTCCATTCGGCGTCGTCGTGGAGGAGGTTCCGCGCCTTGCAGGCTTCCTTGAAGGTGTCGTACGGCTTGTCGTTGTTTTTCCCGGGCACAATGCGCAAGTCGGAGTAGCAGGTGGGCCCGCGGACGACGGTCAGGAGGACGCGCATGTGGAAGGCCTCCTGGTTCTTGGGAGAGACGGCGTACATGCGCGCCACGGTATCCGTCGAGAAGTCGTTCTCGTCGAGGCCGAGGCGCTCGCGGCGTTTGGTGTCTCCTTGTTTTCGTGGGACCCAACTTTTTTTAGAGAACGTGTAGTGTGTCGGGAGGTCGGTGTAGAGGAGCGTGAGGGGGTCGACCTGGTAGGGCTCGATGTGCTGGATGCCGTTTGCCTTGTTGGTCTTGGCGGCGTTGTTGAGGTTGAACATGGCAGTGAGCGTGGTGTCGGTAGGGCTGGGCGGCGAGCGAGGCGTAGTAGTCGCGGAGGGCGGGGTCGTCGGAATCCTGCCAGTAGACCCGCTGGCCGTTTTCGAGGTGGACGGCGAGGTGGAAGACGGCGGGGTGCCTCGCGTGGGTTTCGTTGCCGAAGATGCGGTTGAGCCTCCGTCGAGCAAATGTAGCGGCCGGTCTGGTACGTCGAAATCTCGTCCAGGAGGCGGGGTCGCGGTGGCCGCGAGACGTGTCTTGCCGGATCGTGATCGTTGCGCTGTCCGGGCCCTTGAAGACATATTTGTACAGGTAGGCGCAGACGTGGATGGTGCCAGATCTCGACGTTGAGGTGCGCCTTGTATTTCTTGAGGAGCCAGGGGTTGTAGGGGACGATCCATCTGTTGTCGATGCAGGGGCGGCCGTTTATGACCTTGGTATAGGTGTGGCCGCCGTCTTGGGGCGAGCGGCGGCGGTATTGGACGTAGTTGTCCTCCGGACGGTCTGTGCCGTTGGAATTCTTTAAAGCGCTTGGAGCATTCTCCGTCCTGCATGCAGGGGCACGACGGGTAGTCGCGGCCGCAGGGCCCGTGGTGCATGTGTTGACGACGATTTGGAGGTTCCTCGTGTCTCGGGTCGTTCGGGTCGGGGAGCTCTGCGCAGGCGACCTTGTCGACGTCGTCGGCGGCGATGTCGTCTCGGCTGTCGAGGATGAGGAGGATGTGGGCGTGGGGCAGGCCCCGCTTCTGGTACTCGATCGTGTACGTGTACGCGCGCACGCGGCCGAGGACGGAGCGCTCGGTGAGGTCGCGGAGGAGCTCGGCGAGCTTAATGTGAAAGACGCGGATGATGAGGTCGGGTCGCATGTGGGGCTCCTCGTGCTCGTAGAGCTCGGCCATGATTTCGTCCCACTTCGGGTTGCACGTGAACGTAATGAAGAATGAGGGCCTGCCGCAAACTCTGACGATGGCCATGGCGTCCTGGTAGGCGGCGCGCATCTCTCGCTGCGACCCCTTGAACGTGGACGGGAGGATGCTGCGTTTGCCCGCGTTGCCCGCCTCGCCGTCCGCGACGGCGTCTTGGAGACCGAAGTAGAGATCGGCGCGCAGCTTCTTTTGGTTCTGGCGGCACCACTCGATCCGCGACACCTCCATCTTGACGGCGCCGTCGAGGAAGTACTCGTGGCTCAAGTGGTTGAGGCGGTGGATGAGGGAAAAAACGTGGAGGGCGAGGGCCAGTATCGGCGAAGTGTTGTTGTTGCGTCTCTGTTGGTCTCTCTGTTGGTCTCGTCCTCGGGGCCGGCAGGTGGTTTGTCCGGGTTTTGGCGCGCGGAGGTGCGCGCGATAAACGTAATATTCCTTTGGCGTGATGGTGGTGAGGCGGGCGGTCCCGCCCTCGGGGTTAACCTTGTTGATTCCGATGTTGTAGCCGCGGGGCCGCCCCGTGGGGAACATGAGGGTGAAGTGAAGGGGATCGCGCTGCCCGTTGTAGATGCTGATGAGCTCGAGCTCGGGCCGCCCGTGTGCGCCCTCGCAGTGGACGACGATGTCGCGGTTCGGCACGGCGGTCTCTTCGTCGCCGAGGACGATCATGGCGACCTCGTCGACGACCTGCGCGTTTCCGCGTCGCGCGTGGTGGTCGGCGGGCCTTTGTTCCGCATGGATGACGATTCGGGCGTTGGTTGCGTCGGCGTTCGCGCTGTTGATGTAGGCGTCGGCGTGTCGAAACGTTCGGACGAAGCGGTTGTTGGCGAGGATGACGGCCTGGACCGTGCGGACCATGTGATCGTTCATGAGCGACGACTGGAGGCGGTGCTGGAGTTGCGTGCCGGGATCGAGCAGGTACGTCTGCGCGAACATCGGAGCCTCGCCGGCCCGCGGCCGCAAGGAGCCGAGGCGGTGGTGTATTTGCCCCGAGATGCGCAGGGCGCTGAGGGGGCACCGATTGCTCGAGGTCGTGCTGCTTCTGGCGAACGGGCGCTCGTCGTGGACCTGCATGCTCGCGAACGTGAAAGCGTTGTTGAGCTTGCGGGTGTCGGCTCTGAAGGCGCGTCCGGTGGCGTGGCGTGTCGTGATGAGATGGACGAACTCCGGAGGCGGGTTCGGAGGGTCGGGAAGCACGATCGTGCCCCCCGAGCAGCACCGGTTGTATGTGTTTTGGTCGTCTCCTCGGACTGCCAGTAAAGCGCGTAGCAGTACGGACAGACTTTGTCCATCGCGCCGGCGTCGTGCGTGGGGACGGTTCTGTCGTCGAAGTCCTCGAGGGCGCAGCGGGCGACGAAGGTCGGGCGTCGCCGCACTTCGTTGACGACATTTTGGCGGGCGCGTCGCTGTTCGGCGGCGTTGGCGGCGAGGCGCGCGGCGCGCTGCCCGTGGTCGTCGGTTCGTTGGCGGACCTCGCGTTGTTCCTGGGCGTGGGTCGCGAGCCGGGCGTGGCGGTCCCCTCGTTCGTCGGCGCGGTGGCGCGATTCGCGCTGCTCGGCGGCATTGGTCGCCAGTCGAGCGTCGCGCTCGCCCCGCGCGTCGGCGCGCGCTCGCGACTGGCGCTGGCTGTTCGCGTTCGCGTCTCGCACCGCCGCGGTGTCCTCGGGCGATGCCGCGTGGCGCGCGGCGAGGCGGCGGTGGCGGTCGCGGACGTATCTGTATCCGGCGTGCTTGGACGTAAAACGGTACCCCGTTCGATAGCACGTGTCGCAGCCGCGTCCCGCGCACGACGCGCACGCGTCCTCGCGGTGTTGCCAGAAGTCGAGGATCTCGGCATCGGTGAAGCTTCGATACGTACCCGCGGCGTCGTCGACGGCGGTTGCGCGGGTGGCGGCGGGCAAGGTCGCGTCGGGAGCGAGCGCGGCCGCGGCGACGCGAGGCTGTGGAGGACCGTCGACGGTCCGTACCTGTCCGACGGGCGCCGGAATCGCGTTCGGCGCGGCGTCGTTCGCGTCGGTCCGGAGGAGGCGCGCGGCGTTGATTCGCCGTTGGCGGCCGTACACATACGTGTAGGCGTCGTGCTTGGTCGAGAATCGGCGGCCGGTGCGGCAGCACGCGTCGCATCCCTCGGCCGAACAGGGTTCGCATCGTTCGTTGCGATCGCGCCAGAGCGCGAGAATTTCGTCGTCGGCGAGGTCTCTGAAGCCGGCGGTGGCGGAGGAGGACGGCGCGTCGGTCGTTAGCATGATAATGAGGAGGAGGGCGTGGAGCATAATCCACAATGCTCGGTTCGGAATCTGCTGTGACGCAAGTTCGCTGTGACGCCACGATTGTGATCGTTATATCTTCTAGGGCAAGGGGAGGGCAACATCGCAACCACCCCAGATTCTCGCTCAAACTTCTTCGGTCTCTCTACACTCAGCATACAAATCGACCACCGGGGGGCGAAGACGGAAGGTTAGGGTTTTCTTCTTCGAATACTCTCGATCTACGACTACCAGCATACAAATCGACCACCACGAATACTACGGGTTTTCTTCGAAATACTCTCGACTAAGGGTTTTCTCCTTCGAAATACTAACAGGATCCGAACTCGAGACGCACCAGCATACAAATCGACCACCAGGATCCGAACTCGAGACGTACGTACAGCAAAAACCCCAGATTCTCGCTCAAACTTCTTCGCTCTCTCCAGTACTACAAGGCTCTCCGCAGATGGCAAGAAGAAAACATTTTATAAATAGCTTTGCTTTTGGCTCATACATTTAGCAAAGAACAGAAAGTAGGCCGGAGGTGAAGCGTTTTGAAATAAATCGGCTTTACAAAACGCAGATTTTGTCGGCCCGTTTCGAGCATACATAGGGAAAAGAACAGAAAGTAGAGTCCCGTTGATTTGTCGTGACTGACACACTGACATTTCCCAATTAATTATTGTGGAATTATTGTGGAAGACAAACAGACAGACCTGATCCTTACCCTAAATCGAGGGACATCCTTTATGCTCCCCACACACACCCCCCCTCTTAGCAGTCGACATTTAAAGACAAACAGACAGACGATGACCCCGACTAGGTCCCGCGTACTTATCTCCGCCCGTCAGGCACATCCCTCATACCCCACAAACCCACCCACATCCTTCATGCTCCCCACACACACCCCCCTCTTAGCAGTCGACATTTTAAGACAAACAGACAGACAGACAAACAAAGAAACAAACATCTGTCGATTAGTAGTAAGGACAAGTGCAGGCCAGTAAGTTCACCTAGTCCCAATCTCTAACCCCAGTAAGTTCACCTGGTCCCGTTACGTTCACCTGGTCAGTAAGTTCACCTAGTCCCAATCTCTAACCCCAGTAAGTTCGGCGTAAACCACTCGTGCTCACACCACTCACCCCACTCTCCTTCGAGCTCGTCGCTCTCACCTCCGCCAATCTAAGCTGCTTTGATCCGTACACGCCGCTAGCCTTTGCGTTCACTCTAAAAACCCCAGTAAGTTCACTTGGTCCCAGTAAGTTCACCTGGTCACTAAGTTCACCTAGTCCTAATCTCAAACCCCAGTAAGTTCACCTGGTCCCAGTAAGTTCACCGACAGTGCGCGTGTAGACGCCGGGAGGGGGCTTATCGGTATTGCGCAGCACGTGTGGGGTGGAGTCGTCGACTCAGAAGAGCATATCCTCGGGGTTGCCGATCGACAGAGAGCCACGTAGAGCTGGACGTGACAGAAGACGGGCTTGGGCGAGAGGACGCCGACCTCGCGGGGCGTCCGGCCCTGGCTCTTGTTGATCGTTTGGCGTCGGCGGGCCTTAAGGAATACAGGTTGGAGGAGCCTCGGTGACACGACACGATCAATCATGTATCTGGTACCGTTGCAGTGGCCGTGCGACGGGTCGAGATTGCGAAGACTTTAAGCTCGCGATCAAAGTCGGCATGCCGTTGGTTGTCAGGGAGTTGAAAACTCAGGGAGTTGAAAACTCGACTGTAAAGAGCGAGGCGTCGTCTTCTGACCCAACCTAGTCGGCTGAAAAGAACTCCGACGCCTCGTCTCCAGGGAAAAAAGGCCGCGGTCATGCGCGCGTTGTCAGCATCGACAAAATCGTTTCGACGGGGCGTGAGAATGGCGCGCTGAAAGAGCCGCCGCGGGTCGTGGAAACAGTCTGCAAGGTCGCCGTGGACGGCTTGGAGGATCAATGGCTGGCTCGCGGGCCTATCTGATCCTTGCCCTACATCGAGGGGCAGTCGACATTTTAAGACAAACAAACAAACAAACACAATAATTAATTGGGAGATGTCAGTCTGTCAGTGACAACACATTAACGGACCTCTACTTTCTGTTCATATCCCTATGTGTGCTCGAAACGGGCCGACAAAATCTGCGTTTTGTAAAGCCGATTCATTTCAAAACGCTTCACCTCCGGCCTACTTTCTGTTCTTTGCTAAATGTATGAGCCAAAAGCCTTTACTATTTATAAAATGTTTTCTTCTTGCCATCTGGGGCGAGCCTTGTAGTATCGGAGACACCGTAAAAGTTTGAGCGAGAATCTGGGGTTGTTGCTGTACGTACGTCACGAGTTCGGATCCTGGTAGCATTTCGAAGGAGAAAACCCTTAGTCGGGAGTATTTCGAAGAAGAAAACCCGTAGTATTCGTTTAAAAGAAAACCCTCTCGGATCCTGGTGGTCGAAAAAATTCGAGAGTACTTCGAAGAAAAATCCTGTTGGTCGATTTGTATGCTGGTAGTCGTAGATCGAGAGTATTTCGAAGAAGAAAACCCTAACCTTCCGTCTTCGCCCCCCGGCCATACCCCGTCCCACTGCGAACGTTCCGGCTGCCAACCGGCGCGCCCGGGAGGCGAATAGGTGCCAGCCTACGCCGGGAGGGTGGGGATGCCCTCGCAAGGCTCAACCGTCCTCCATCGCAACCGCACTCACGCAGTCAGCGCTCAGGGTAAAGGTTGTAGTCGTAAAAACCCCACGCCTCGGCGATGACCCCGACTAGGTCCCGCGTATGTATCTCCGCCCGTCAGGCACATCCCTCATACCCCACAAACCCACCCACATCCTTCATGCTCCCCACACACACCCCCCTCTTAGCAGTCGACATTCAAAGACAAACAAACAAACAAACAAACAGACAGACAGACAGACAAACAAACAGACAAAAACCAAAAGGTGAGGGTAGGAATGCCGGTCCTGGTGTGTGCGGGTGCCCGGGGCTATATATACCCCTGTGCAAACATCTGTTGATTAGTAGTAGTAAGGAAACATAAGGGTTCACCGACAAAACAAGGGCCGCCGTGATCAAGCTTTTCTGCGGTTCTGCATGTCGCGCTGTGACTCCGGAGCGTCCTTCGACTTCGAAACGAACGACGAGGAGGACGGTATCGATGCGGGCTTCGCTCAGGTCGAGCGGGAGCGTGGTGGTAACACGCCGACGTCGGTTGACCACGACGTCGAGAAAGAAAACAAGAAGTCGCGTGCCCAGACGAAGGTAAACGATTATGAGAGATAGCCGAGTACGCTGTCGCAGCTCAGAGCGCGCAAATACGAGGCTCCACTTTACTCGATCTAACCAAGATCCAAGTTCAGCATGTGTGTTCTCGAGGCCGACTTGCAGCAGATTATGTTCGACACGGGCGGCAAGTTGACGGTGTGTACAACATGGTCTACAGCGCGACAGCGCTGTCGTTCAAGTGCTATATGCAAGGTGCAGCTTTTATGTGCGTGCTGCCCGTTGTGATATGCAAGTAGACAATATCGTCACGTGTGCTAAAAGGCACACATGCTCCGAACCTTCGTGCCGACTAAGATCCAGCTATCGCGCGAAGCACTTCTGCGAGGCCGTGTCGGTCCTCATCAAGGGCTTTATGGAGGGCAAGTCAGGCGCCTCTTCTCGGCATATGCGTTTGATAGCCATCTGCGCCAATGTCATCCGCTAAAGGCACGAGATGACGAACCGGGATCGTTCGCTGTCGTTTGTCGTAAACATCGAACTAATAAGGTGCATCCGAAAAATCTTGGGCCACGAAACAGCGCGGTATCAGCGCTGTCTTGCGCAGGCCATGTTTGTGGATGTTGTTCTGCGAGTGTTCGCATGTTGATGCGTGTGTATGGTCAAACTTGGAGGCTTTGTGACCAAACTTGTAACATCGTTGATCAAACTTTGTGATCAAACTTGCGGCCTTGTGATCAAACTTCAATTCGAGTAATCAAACTTGCATGTAAGTGACAAAACTTGGAGCTTTTTGTGATCAAACCTAATTCAATTTGGTGTGATCAAATTCCGGACAATCACATCAAGCTTGTCATATTTGAGGCTTGTACTGATGACTGGGTTAGAATTAAAGGGGTGGTGTCAGCGATCTTCCGGAGAGAGGATGTCGATGTCTTGACACTGCAACGGTACCAGATACATGATCGATCGTGTCGTTGTCACCGAGGCTCCTCCAACCTGTATCGCTTAAGGCCCGCCTACGCCAAACGATCAACAAGAGCCAGGGCCAGACGCCCCGCGAGGTCGGCGTCCTCTTTCCCAAGCCCGTCTTCTGCCACGTCCAGCTCTACGTGGCTCTCTGTCGATCGGCATCCCCGAGGATATACTCATCTGGGTCGACGACTCCACCCTACCCCACACGTGCTGCGCAATACCGATAAGCCCCCTCACGCTCTACACGCACTGTAGGTGAACACTGGGACCAGGTGAACTTACTGAACCAGGTGAACTTACTGGAGTTAGAGTGGGATTAGGTGAACCTAGTGACCAGGTGAACTTACTGAGACAAGTGCAAACTTGCTGGGGCTTTTAGAATAAACTCAAAGCTTAGCGGCGTGTGCGGGTCAAAGCAGCTTAGATTGGCGGGGGTGAGAGCGACGAGCTCAAAGGAGAGTGGGGTGAGTGTTGCCTCCCTCAAAAGCGTCTTATCGCTCAGCACGTCACTCCTCATTTGAGGGCGCATGTCACATGCCCGCACCTTCGAATGCTCTACACGCCGGAGCAACCTGGTCACTCCGGCACTCACCGCTCTGGTCCCAGCTTCTCGCTATTGAGGACGCACCAGCAGGACTGCCCTTATCGCCCTTGGTTCAACTGCACTCTCCTTCGGCGACCCCTATTTTCGAATTCCCGCTGGACCCCAAGCATTTCAGGCCGGATACTCTCACCACGGGATCTCAGCTCACGCCCATCTGCCCTACCTTGCAGACAGGTCCCAGGCCACACTCCTTTTGGCACTGACTTTGGACCACCCGCATCACGCGCTTTCGCTCTTGAGGCATGACACGCTTTTCGATGCTCTCCGCGTCACCGCATCTAACACTACGATACTCGTCATTTCAACCGACACTGCGCGCCGCAACGTATCTCACGACCTTCAGATCACCAACCTAAGTCGCTCGCGCCCGCACCACGTCGCGCACGCCTTACGAGGGCGTATTTCAATTGGTGACCTCACAGGTATTTCGATGCATTTTCCGACGTCCGACTTTGAACTTGCGAATTACTTTATGGCAATGATATGGTTAGAATTAAAGGGGTGGTGTGAGCGATCTTCCGGAGAGAGGATGTCGACGTCTTGGCGTCTTGACATCCCTTCGCGCCGCAGCTTGTATTTGCCGACTTTCTCGTGCAGTGCTCGACGGTGCAGCAGCAGCGGGAGATCTTGCGGCAGGGCGGGGTTGTCGAGATGCGCGAGGAGGAAGTGGATAAGGAGGTGTTCACTTACGGTCGTTACAGCTGTTTATGCAGGTGTAACGGCACGTGCTCGCGTTGCCGTCCCATGATCAAACTGGACTAATTCCGGGTCGGGTGCGCGACGGTGAGAACTCCTGAACGTGGTCCACCATACGGTCCCGCACAGGTGTGGGACTACAGTCTTTGGGTGCTCAGGGCGTTGCTCGCGCAGTTTCCCTCTAGGTCGTCGAGTTTCGCGTTCGACCCGAGTCGATTATCAAGACCGCGCGCTCCCCTCTCGTATTTTGGGATGCAGAAACGGGGTGATCCGTCTACGCGAGACAATGTAAGTCTGGTGTCCGATGTCCGCTTGTTGCTGAAGAAGAATGACGTACGACCACGGCAACACCACCGCGGTGAGTCGCGGTTTGGGTGCTTCTACGAACGATGGAAGTACGAGAATGGGCCCAGCTTAAGTACGCCAAACCGTGGAATCTGCTCTCGGGGCCGCGTGTCGCTGCCCGCTTCCTTACCTATCGCCGCGTGTCTTGGGATCTCCTTCTAAGGCGGTCGGCGGGAGGAGTGCCATGCCGCGCGTGTAACGCCACCGTAGATTCTGCGTAGCTGCAGCACCCTGGCTCTCGTTTAAAGCATTTCGCACCAAAAGCGCTCGCGCCCCCTTAAAAACCCTCACAAGGTGCAGGCCAGTAAGTTCCCTACTCCCCAATCTCTAACTAGCAAGTTCACTGTTTTCTGTTAAGTTCACTAGTCCCAATCTCTAACCCCAGCAAATTGGCGTAACCCCCAACTGGCCTTGCTTTGAGACCTCTCCCGAGCATGGGAGCCAGATGGACCGACAGGGCCAGTCGGAATCACGGGCCTGTAGACGAGGAGCGCCGAAGGTCGGTCGGCGGAGGTGACCATCAAGCTTGTCGCATGCGACAGGGGACCGCGTTGTGACTGACAACCAACTCGTCGATAACCTTCCGTCTTCGCCCCCGCCCATACCGTCCCACGCACGAACGCATTCCGGCTGCCAACCGGCCCCGCCCGGGCGAGGAGCGTGGTGCCAACCTACGCCGGGGGCGGATGCCCGCAAGGCTCAAGTTCGCAGAGGCACCGTCCTCCATCGCAACCGCAGTCGGCGATCAGGGTAAAGGGTAAGCCCAATCTCTAACCCAGTAAGTTCGGCGTAAACCCACACCCACTCTCTCACTTTGAGCTCGTCGCTCTCACCCCGCCAATCTAAGCTGCTTTGACCGCACACGCCGTAAGCTTTGAGTTTACTCTAAAAGCCTGATGGGTTCAAGCGGTGCCAGAAATTTAGGTTCTTTACAGTTACTTGGTTGCTTTTTCAAAAGTCCAATCTCTAACCTAAGTAAGTTCACCTGGTTCCAGTAAGTTCACCTGGCCCAGTAAGCTCACCTGATGCGCGTGTAGACGCCGGGAGGCTTATCGGTATTGCCAGCACGTGTGGGGTAGGGTGGAGTCGTCTCGACCCAGAGAGGATATCTCGGGGTTGTCGATCGACAGAGCCACGTAGAGCTGGACGTGGCAGAAGACGGGCTTCGCCAAGACGCCGACCTCGCGGGGCGTCTGGCCCTGGCTCTTGGTGATCGTTTGGCGTCGGCGGGCCTTAAGGGATACAGGTTGGAGGAGCCTCGATGACAACGACACGATCGATCATGTATCTGGTACCGTTGCAGTGGCCGTGCGACGGGTCGAGGTTGCGAAAACTTTAAGCTCGCGATCAAAGTCAGCATGCCGTTGGTTGTCAGGGAGTTCAAAACTCGACTCTTGAGAGCGAGGCGTCGTCTTCCGACCCAACCTAGTCTGCCGAAAAGAACTCCGACGCCTCGTCTCCGGGGAAAAAAGGCCGCGGTCATGTGCGCGTTGTCAGCATCGACAACATCGTTTCGACGGGGCGTGAGAATGGCGCGCTGAAAGAGCCGCCGCGGGTCGTGGAAACAGTCTGCGAGGTCGCCGTAGACGGCTTGGAGGATCAGTGCCTGCCTGGCTCGCGGGCCTACCTGATCCTTGACCTAATCGAGGGACAACCCACCCACATCCTTCATGCTCCCCACACACACCCCCCTCTTAGCAATCGACATTTAAAGTAGGGTCGGATAAGGAACTCGGGGGTCCCGCGCCGGGGCCGAAAATCCCCAAGGATTGGCGGGCTTTTTTGTCCGTCGCCAAGTTGACCCAAAATGGTGCCGATTTTATCTTGGAACGAAGTCCGTAGCTGCCGATTTGGCGAATCTACTTGGGAGTGAGGTATTTTGGCGCCTCGGTGGAGGCGGGGGCCTAGGTGGCTCTACTCTGCACGACGCCATCGGCTCCAAATACAACAACCGGCGCATCGGGAATGTCCGTAGGCCCAATGAGGGTCGTGTGGGCGTTTAGACGGCGCCTTTTGTTCGCTGGGGCCAGTTCTAGTGTCCTCGTCTTTCCGGGCGTCCTCGGGAGACCGGCGTCGGGGCCCGCGAACGCAGCTATGCGTAGTCGTCGTCGTCGACGTCCATCGCGTCCTCCTCCTCGTCGTCGTCGTCGTCGTCGTCGTATTCGTTGTCCTCGGACACGAAGCGCCAGGAAGCCGGCTTGGAGCCGTTGAAGAAGGTGGGGCGGTTCGCGAGGAGCCACCCGCTGAAACCGTCGTCATAGGAAACGAAGATCCAACCCAGCCCGAGTTTCTTGCGACCGTCCTTGGAGTTCTCGTCGGATACCGCCTCGATGGTGCCGGGCATCCAGTAGCAGCCCGGTGCCCCGACAACTCCCAGAGAACCTCGACGCGTGACCCGACCAACGCCACGTCAATCGTCGGTAGCTTCGAGCGGCCACTCGTTGTCCGCGTCCGCTTCCTCGGATGGCGAAAGGCGCGGCACTCCTCAACCTTGGCCTTGAGCTCGTCAACGCTCAAGTGCCGCCTCGCGTCGAGTTCGAGACGCTGGGCCGTCGCGGTCCCGAGCACTGGCAGCTGCCGTCGGCGCTCGCCGGGACTACCGCCTCGGCGACCAACTCGCGGGAGTTGGTCTTGATCTGCTCGTAGGCGCACTTGAGATGCGTGGTGATTAATTCGACGTTAGCCTTGGAACCGGCCCGGTCGATCGTCGGGTGTAGGACTTGGGTTTGAGGTCGCCCATGCCCATGCCGACGACGTACCTGTCGATGTTCTCCTTGAGGACCTTCGACCGCGCAGCGTCGCTCGAGATCTGCTTAAGTGCCGCATCAAGTCGCTTCTTGACCGTCGAGAGCAGGGTCCTCCCGACGAGGGCCTGCTCGTCGACGACAGGCTTGACTTTCATGGCCTCCTGGGCCTTGGCGTATTTCACCTGGCGCTCGAGGGCCTCGACGAACGCGGCGGCGCGACGGCGATGGTGCTCCTTCGCCGCCTCCGCGCGCGCGGCAGCCTGCTCCTTGTGGTTCTGCCGACCACGACGAGCCGCCTCCATCAACACTCCTCGAAAGTCGTCGCCGAGCGTGGCGAGACGTCCTCCACCAACTCGATCGCGCATTCGAGCCTTCGTCGTCGTTCGACCAGCGACCTCGTCGGCGACGCGTCGCCGGCGCTTGGTCGTAAAACTCGTGGCGGCCCGGTCGAACATGTGGTCCCGTTGGCACGCGACGACCCCGACGCAGTTCGCGACGCTCATGTTGACGTAGGAGGCGTTGTAATACTTCAATACGCCAAACTCGCCTTCGACCTCGTTCGAGTTCCGCCGCGCGCCGTCGAAGGCCCTCCGGAGCTCCGACGTCTGGTTGACCGCCGCGAGGTCGCCGTCGCCGACGTAGCGCATAGACTGCCCCCCCTCGAACGTGCGGCGCATGCCGCGGCCCCAGGCCCGGAGCGCGTCGAGCATGGTCTTGGCCTCTGGATCATTGGTGTCAGTCGGAGCGTAGAGCCGTCGCGGATCGTGGACTGGCCGTCGACGGACAGCTTCGCCGACCCGGCCCGCGTCTCGAGGAACTGGGCGTAGGTGGCGATCTCAGTGTCGAAGGCCGCGTAACCGGCGGTAGCAACGAGTTGTGGATTATCCTGGCAGACTTGGAAGAAGGCATGCACTCGCTCGAGAACGCCCGCCATGTCGAGAACCGACCAACCCTCGAGGGCGTCCGATGCGGCGAAAAATCGGAAAGGCACCGTGAACTTGTCGTCGATGATCGCTCGGGCTCGAATGGCTCCGGCGACCTCCTGCGAGGACAAGGTCGAGAAGAGGTTGTTCCTGAGGATGTTCTGCGACGCGTAGCTCGCGTTCTCGAGGAACTCGACGAGAAACGGGAGGTTGTGGAAGATGACCCAGGCCGCGTTGGTGCACGCGTCCTGCCGCGTCCCCTTGTCCGTGCGGCCGAGCGTGAGGTAGAGCTCCGACGGGTGCTTCTCCTCGAGGAATGCCCGAGAGGGGTCCCGAAGCCCTTCCAGCGATCCACGCCCTCGCCGATACACTTGGACAAGGCATGAATGACCTTGTTCAACTCGCCGGTGAGGCGCAGGTGCTTCGCCTCCGAGCTCTCGATGCTATCCTTCAGCAGCGTGTCGAGCATCTTGGCCTCCTCGGCGGCGCCGTCGAGCCATGTGTTGCCTGCTCAACAAATTGCTGGTGGGACGGCACGACGTACCGAGATGTCGCTGGCAGTTCCCGTGAAAGACACGAGTCTTCGCGTCGCGCTCGTCTTGCGTCATCAAATTCCACAGCTCTTCCCCGATCTCCTTCTGCACCGCCGCGAGGACATGCTCTCCTGGAGCTCGCGGACCGATGCGATGGCGGCGGAGGCGTTGTCGGTAACGATGGCCCGGCCGGCAAGATTCTGCACGCCGGCGCTGCCGGCGGCTGGGAGCGCTTTGTCGGCTTCGTGACGCTCCTGGTAAATTTGACGAACGAGCTGGAGCACTCGATTCAGGTCGCCGAACCGATCGGCGATCGCCTTGGCCTTGCCAGGCGCGCTCTGGCCAGAGATCTCGTACATGCCGAGCGTCCAGTTCTCCGTCTTCTCGCTGCCGCGTTTGACGCGAACCTGGGCGGTCGCGATCTCCTAGCCGTCGAGCGGCGAAGAGTTCGTCGCCGCGTCGACGACGTCATCGGAGCCCAGCGCGAGGGCAACGGCGGTCTCGGGAAGGGCGCCTGTGTCGGAGCGTAGGTCGCGAATGAAGCGTTCGGACGGGAGCACCATGTCGCTCGCCCGCTCCGGGCCAACGACAGGCTCGACGACCGAGGCCAGGACCTCGGGGGTTTCCGCAGGCGCAACCTGCGATGCGAACAGTTTCGTACACAGCACCCTGAGCTTCGAGTCCGGAGTGCCCTTGCCGGATCCCTTGCCGGACGGCTTCCGCGGTACCCACACTTCGGCGTTCTGCTTCTCGAGGACCGCGACCCGCTCCCGCAGCCGCTCGATCTCCTCCTCGGGCCTGGACGCGGTCCTCGGCAGCCGCGAGCTTTATCTCCATTTGCTTCGCTTCCTGGTTGAGGGCGGCGTAATTTTGAGTTGTCGCATGGCCCGAGGTCCGATTTCTTCAGTCGGTTCCTCTCCGAAACTCGGCCGCCGCCGCAGCCTGTCTCGCCGCCTCGTTCGACTGGGCCTTGGTCGCGTTGAGCTCGTCGATGGCTCGCTGCAGCCTCGCGGCATCGCGGTCGCGCTGCTTCTCATTGGAGGCCTGGTGGCGTTCGATGCGGACCTGGAGCCGTGCCTCCCGACGTGCGGCATCCCGGACCTCGTCCTCGTACTTCCACTTGGCCTCGAGGCGCGCCGCGTCTGCCTTGGCGGCCGCCATTTCCGCGGCGAAGGCGTCGGCGTGGGCTTCTTTCGTCTCGCGTTCGGCGGTGACAGAGCGAGAGTGCTGAGCCGTCTTGGCCGCCGTGAGCTTGTCGACCGTGCTCCGGAGTTTCGACACCCCTTCTCGAGCTCCGAGATCCGCACATTCGAGTCCGACGGCGACGACAGTGTGGAGATAACCGATGACCCACTCGATCAAGCGTCGGACGCGCTGGCCGTCCGGTGGTAGTCGCCGAATCGGGGGTGTCGTTCTCCTTGTCGGGCTTGGCCTTGACGTGGGAGAACGGGACGCGGATCTCTCCCTGCTGAATCGTTTTCACGTCGTATGACTCGACCCGACACACAGTGTTGTTGTAGATTAGGCCCAGGACAACGCCGTTGCCGCCCTGGATGTTGTGCCCCGCCGAGAAGTCGTGCTCGATGAGGACCTCGTCCCCGCTGCGGATGGTTGTCTTGAGAGTCCTAGTTAGCGACGCGGAGATCCGGGCGAGAACGGCCTTCGCGCCCTTCGTCGTGTGTAGCTTGCTCGGGGTGAAGTCGTCCCGGCACATTTTCGAGCACACGTAGAACTTGTCGGGCAGCTCGCCCTCGATATTCAGGAGTCGCTCCAGGTCGAGCGGCTGGCCCCTGGCCGTCTCGTCGGCGTCGAGCCTCGCTACGCAGCACACGCACTCTCCCCTCAAGAGGTTTTTCGCCGTTGACGTTTGGCAGCGGGTTTTTCGACACTTTCGTCAACTCAGCCGGGACCGAAGGGTCCACAGGGGTTACAGAAGGACCCGGGGCCGACTCTTTGCTCGTTTCGGCCGATTCCATGGGCGGAACGCCGATTTTGTGATTTTGCAGGCTATGTTTGAAACATAGCCTGAGACAATCCACTTTTGAATGAGGGTTTCTCGTTTGGTGTTCGAAATGTAGGCTAGGGCCTAGTTTTGAGCTTTCTTATCCGACCCT